>JAECMU010047630.1:0-15507 GCA_016106625.1 Dracogyra subfuscus | reverse complement strand
TCTCTCTCTCTCTCTCTCTCTCTCTCTCTCTCTCTCTCTCTCTCTCTCTCTCTCTCTCTCTCTCTCTCTCTCTCTCTCTCTCTTTCTCTCTCTCTCTTTCTTTTTTTCTTTCTCTCTCACTCCTCTCCTCCACATCAAATTACATAGAATATGTTTTAAATGTTTTCTTTAGATTGTTCCCAGGATTGATGCACATGCATAAAGATAAGTACATGTATCTGGGTATATTCGTCTTATGATTTCAGTGATGGCACCAACTTCTTAATCTATATTTACATGTATCTTATGAATAAATATTTTATGTTATGTTTCTATTTTTGTTTGTGTCAGAAATTATACATTGAATGAAAAAATTCAATAATCAGTTCAATCATGTAACTAGCCAATTTACATTTTAATTCTGCTTTTGTTTGTTTGTTTATTTGTTAGAAAGGCACAGCCATTTTGAAACCACTTACCCTTTGGGGATGAATATACACATTTTACTTACTATAACAAGTAGCCATTTTTTAACTCTGTAATTTAATCATGTCATTTTCCAACTGGTTCCATGTACATGTAAGAAGATTACCTTGAAACCATTTTAGGATATAGAATAGCAAATATTGATACTTCAGTGTACATAATTCATTTAATTAACTACATAATATAATAGTACAGACATGAGACTTGATTAATTCTTATTGAAAGGGGTAATCTCAAACTAGTGTATTGACCAAAAAGATGTTTTTTTGTGTTTTTCTAATTATAAAAATTAAATCTTGAATTACATGAATACAAAACATTTGATCTAATTAGTTTCATTCACTACTATTTTTTTTTTATTTTTTTTTATTTTTTTTTTGCAGTGTTAAAATCCAATCAAGGTGACCTACAAGTTAATGTGTGACATCACAGTTTGAATTTGAATTACATCTCCATGTTTACAAACAACGGGCTGCTATTTTAATGGCTACACAATTAATATTTTCTACATATTTTTATATTTTGAATGCAAGGAGTCTCAAGGAAATCACGGTTTACGGAGAGGGTCATCACATCACAGTTTTGATATTTCATAGTTAATTATGAAAAGATATTACAGATACATTGTATGTGTACAATTAATTAATTTGTTCTTATTGATCACAAGTACTTGTGAAGTAGTGATAATAACACACTTGTGAAGTAGTGATAATAACACACTTGCGAAATTGTGAAATATCGCTTGTGAAATAACATTCTTGTAAAATAGTGAAATAACACGGGGTAAAATAGAGAAATAACACACTGGTATGACATAGCGAAATAACATACTTGTAACATAGTGTAATAACACACTTGTTAAATAGCGAAATAACAACACTTGTGAAATAGCAAACTAACACACTTGTGAAATAGTGAAATAACACACTTGCGAAATAACACACTTGTGTAATAGTGAAATAACACACTTGCGAAATAACACACTTGTGAAATAGTTAAATACCACTTGTGAAATAACACACTTGTGAAATAGTGAAATACCACTTGTGAAATAACACACTTGTGAAATAGTGAAATTTCCTAAAACAAATACATTTTGAAATACTAACAGTCTGTAACCCAGCCATTGAATTTGAGGATTCCTGCAAAATCTTAGACATTATGTAAAATGTAGAAATTTTGGCATTCCATCTGGGATCGAGCCCGGCCTCGGTGGTGTCATGGTTAGGCTATCAGTCTACAGACTGGTAGGTACTGGGTTTGGATCTCAGTCAATGCATGGGATTTTTAATCCAAACCCGGAGTGAGTGCTCCGCAAGCCTCATTGGGTAGGTTTAAATCAATTGTACCGACCAGTGATCCATAACTGGTTCAACAAAAACCATGCTATCCTGCCTGTGGGAAACGCAAATAAAAGATCCATTGCTGTCTTTTGTAAAAGACTAGCCTACATTTGTATGTGGCTACAGTAGGTTTCCTCGAAAAAAACAGTGTCAGAATGACTATATGTTTGACATTCAAATTCATTTAGCTGTTTGAGAAGGGTTTTTTGTGCTTTTTGTTTGCTTTTTTGCTTTTTTTTTGTTTTTTTGAAGATGTCTTTCAATAGTTTGTTTGTTTGTTTGTTTGTTTGTTTAACGACGCACTCAACACATTACAATTACGGTTATATCAGCGTCGGACATATGGTTATGTCGAGAAAAACCCCAGTGGTTAGCTGACGGGGATCGATCCTAGACCGATCGCGCATTCTTTCAATAGATGAATTGTGTTGTATTGTCTTTCAAATAGTCAATGATATTATAATTATTACTATCTGACTGAGCTTAGTATGGAACTTACATGTGTAGTGAAATCAGTCTAAAGTGAATCACACCCTAATATTTATCTCATTTAAACAAGTGTTAACTTATAGAGTCACATTTTAGCAATTAAACATTCAGGAACATGAAACTTTGCCAGTTTTGACAAGATTCAGGTTTGGTTTTTTCAGTGTCCCGTTTAAACAGGTTTCACTATACATGAGATCGAAGTGGCTAAATATGTTTATATTCACTTGTGGTATGTGTGTCTTGCCTTACAAATACCTGTACATTGTTTGTGATTTTAAGGTGTGATGTAATTTGTGTTCCTTTTGGGGGGAATGCAGGAAAAATGCATAGCATTTCAGTCAGTAATTTTAAGTCATCCTATAATATGATGTTATGCATTTAAAAGGTTTGTTGTTTTGTGTAACAAGTATAAATCTTGTTGAGTGTTTTGATATTTTGTTTCTTTAGATTGTAAGTTATGAATGTACATGTAGTAATGAGCAAGAAATAGTAATTGTGTATGAATGAATGCTTAACAACACCCCAGCACAAAAATACATCAGCCAGTTGGAAATAATTTAATTAATGACACTCAACACATTTTATTTACGGTTATATGGCGTTAGACCTTGTTAAAATATCCTTTTAATACTGCGTTGTGCAGAAATATGATTTGTTTCACCATGTTTTTTATTACAGTGACCGTTTATCATTCAAGCTACAGATTTTCAAAGCTGTATATTATATATATATTTATCATATAAAATCTTACATTTTCAGTGCAATCAAAGTATGTGATATTTTCCAGATCACATACTTTAAGAATATGATAACTTTGCAAATTAGATGTAAATTAGTTGAGGTCTCGGCACTATAGGTTTATTAACATTTAAGCAAACGTACTTAACTGATACTCCATGATTGATGTATGCATTCATAATCATAAAATAAAAACATTTCAATGCAATTTGACACTGAAAGCTGTTCAGCGTTTAGAAAACAAAAAACGTTAGGCATAACTTTATTTTGATGTAAGGACATTCAAAATGACATCATTCGAGTTTGACGTCATTTCCATTCAAAAATACACTGCGCCACATATTCTTACGACATTTGAATATCTAGTAATGGCGGACTGGAATTAAAGTTGCGTGTACAGTTTACAAAAACACGTTGTATTAAGCTTGAGTTTATATGATAAAGAGATTATTACCCTCGCGTATTTCGGTATCGTCAATATCATATATTAGGAATACAAGTAATGTATTATGCTCACCAGAGGCTCGCATAATACAATTTTTATTTCTAATATATGATATTGACGATACCAAAAAACACTCTTTCCAGCCAATGTGCCATGACTGGTATATGAAAGGACATGATATATGCTATCCTGTCTGTGGAATGGTGCATTTCAAAGATCCTTTGCTGCTTACCGAAAAGAGTAGCCATTGAAGTGATGACAGCGGGTTTCCTTTCTCGATATCTGTGTGTCCCTTACCGTATGTCCGATGCCATATAACCTTATATAAAATGTTTTGAGTGTGTTGTTAAATAAAACATTTCCTTTCTTCAATTAACTAATTAAAACTGGCTCCACTGACCAATACTAAGACCCAGTGGAGCTGATTTTAATCACATTAAGCCTAGGATGGTTTTACCATACCATAGCTTCAAAAATATGGACCCAGATTGAAAAGCTAGGACTTGCATAAAGTCCCGAGAAAATAAGATTGAACATTTTGGCTGTTACTCTGTAATATTCCATCTGAAATTTGGTGAGATTAAATAATAGTTCACCAATAACTTGTTTGAAATTTAGTGACAGTAGATGTTATGTAGGTCGATGGACATCTTGTTATCAAACACAAATACTTAAAATGTTGCAGGACTAGAGTTACACAAAAGCATTGCTGGTGTGATTAATATTTATGACAATTTAACAAACCTTTTCATTTATAAACAATATTTGGGGGTAAAGTGTTACTGGAATTGGTATGGGTTTAAAAGTTAATGTTTTTATAAAGTTTTAACATGATTCAGTATAGTGTTACATGCCAATTTATCAGTTACTTTTTGACAAAGACGGACTTTAGTATTGGCAGTGGTAAGATAAGGTATGAACGTGTGCAGGTTTCTCACATTTAAATTATTTAGTATGGGTGACTGCATTGTAATTTACATTATTTAGTATTATATGGTCGTTTTATTCAAATATTGATACCCACTTTTAGGATTGCAATATTCACCCAAATACACAGTCAGTGTGCAATTAATACGAGGAATAAAAGTTTTAAGATTGATTTGTTTTATTTGCTTTACACATTACCCATGTATTTGTATTAATACATTACAGAAACTGGCAGATAAGGATCAGTGTTGGTCCAGTGTGAATTTTGTCACAACTGGAGATCACCATCGCACCTAGAAATGGGTTTTAACAGCTACATGTATTTGTAATAAATTGCCTTATTTGATCAGTCTAATAGTACTCACCAACAAATTTTGTCTTGAATTTAAAGGATGGGAAAATGTCCATCTTCTGTATTGGTTTTCTTCAAGTCAAAGAACCTGTACAGGGTCAAATAAATGTACCTGCAAATCCATGTCTGAACACCAACCACTATCCTGACAACAATAGAGGATGGATTTCAATACATTGCTAAACTGCAAAAACAATTCTCATAATTTCTAAGAAGTGCTTGGAAGTCTTCAGTGGAGTTCAGTTAAAGGTCACTAGTGTTTAAGCATTGGATTTTTCAACACTATAGTCTGGATTGGGGGCTGGGGGTTAGGGCTTTTTTCCTCCAAATGAGAATTTTTAGACTAGTCATCAAATTTCATATTAACCTAAATAAAAACAAGTTTTTGAATCTACAATGTACGGTAAGTAAAATGTTTCGACTTTCTGCTGTGTAACAGGATAAGAAATCCGTTTTCACCAGGAAAGACAAGTGGTCACTTGCTCTGCTCCATACTCGCCTCAGGGGTGACAATTCTCCTCAGATCAGCTGTTTTCCTCTATTGGAACATTGTGTTTCCTCACATTTTAATCGTCCTATCCTCCAAAATGTGTCCGATGGCAGAGATCTTAACCTAGGATTTCAGTAATTTCCAGGACCCCTCTAGATTTCCTCGTTTAGTTTACCAATTCCCACTCCTTCACCTGCACATATGTTTTTAGGACAGTTACAGATTGATAGCCTTACAATAAAACTAGCAAATTATAACTGAAACCTTGTGATACTGCTCACCTCCATTTTGTTCAAAACAAAAGACTGACCGACTTAAGTTACATTGATTTACCCCCCTCAAAGATACTAACCATAAATAGATTCAAACCTAAGCCAGCCTTCAAAAGAAAAGGAGACTACTCTAGCTTTTGGAAAGAAAGAAATGTGTTTATTTAATAATGCACTCAACACATTGTATTTACGGTTATATAGCGAGCGTCAGACTTAAGGTTAACAACCACACAAATATTGGGAGATGAAACCCGGTGTCACCACTTCATGGGCTACTCTTTTCAATTAGCAGCAAGGGATCTTTTATATGCACCATCCCACAGCCTTTGATATACCAGTCATGGTTCACTGGCTGCAACGAGAAATAACCCAATGGGCCCACCGATGGGGATAGATCCCAGATCTAGCGAACAAGTGAGCTACATCCTGCCCCTGTAGCTTTTGGTGTAATTTGTTATTGGATTCAGTCAAGCAATGTGTTTTCTGTCGTATGTGTCTTGATTTTGGCTTTCAGTTGTAAATGTAATAGTCTGTGTAAGTGTGCACTGAATACTAAGAACACTTGGTACCATCACTTTTTTATGTCCTCAGCATAACAAACAAACAAATATTTTGAAACATTTTATTAAATACTTGATATAAATTAATAACCAACTTTCAAAGAAAGATCAACACTATGAATTCATTAATAATAATAATTTATACGGACGGTGTAAATACTGACTGGAATATTTTATAAAATAAATGATATAAATTAATAACCAACTTTCAAAGAAAGATCTATACTATGAATTCATTAATAATAATAATAATAATTTATACGGACGGTGTGAATACTGACTGGAATATTAGGAAGGTTTCTTATCACCAACAATTTTAAAGGAGATGTCTTGGAATCTAAATTTTCAACATCTTCCTCTACTAGTTTATGGATACCACCCTAAATAATCATATTAGAATTAAACATGGAAGAAAAGATGACCAACATATGTTCGAGGACAATTGGTACCAAAAAAGCCCAGCTGACAAATGTCAGGTAACTAAACAACTGATGTAACCCAACCCACCGTTTTAGTAATTAAATAGATCTTGTAATCATTATGTTTCCTCTCTCTTTTTTACTTTTTTTAAAATTTGTTTATACTGACATAAGGGTGAAAATAATCCGACAACAGTGTGACTGGAAAAACCCCAGGGTAATTCTATTTTTAAGCATAGTCCAATGATAAAGTTTTAATACTTTTCATTCTCAGTCTATTGTACAAAAAAACAGCAAGTTAACACTGTCAAAGTGAAACAAAAATATATTTGCCTAAAAGATATTTTACATACTTTTGGATGACTGGAAATAGGCCACATATGCTTCTTTAATAAAATGAAATAGGCCACACATGCTTCTTTAAAAAAAATATAAGCGTCTGAGGTATTCAATGTTCAGTCACAATGTGATGAATGTTGAAGTTGTCAGATTGCTTAGAACTATTAGTTTTATTTTTAAATATCTATAAATATACTTGTAGTACAAACAAGTAACTTCATGTATATTAATTCTGTCATTCAAATACTGAGATTAGTTTCAGGAAGACATTACAATACAAGAAGAGGTAGAAGGATTCATTTCTCCATTATAAATACTGCAATATAAATACTTTATAAAACTGGGCTCAAATTGACAAATTTGCCATTTCCCAAATTAACATGCTAATGTATTGATAAACAGAAATTCAGACTTGTGAACGATGCTAATTATTAATTAATGTCCAATCGTCTTATTATCACATTTTAGCTTACTGTATATTTCTTAAAACTGAAAAACAAAATGCATAAATTGGGGTAAAGAAATGATTTCCAACAACTAAATCATGCATATATATTAATACAGCACAAAAAAAATCACATTTATTTTTAATAAATAATTTTAAGTGGAAAACACAGAACACAAAGGTTCGATATAAACTTTGAAATGTCAACTTGAAAGAAGAGAACAGTTTGCTATCTGCCACTGTGGCCGATGTCCTAGACCTGCAGCAGGAGAGCCACACCTCCAAGAACCCACTTGCTGGCCTTCTCCTTGGTCTTCAGGTTGAAGGTCCACACGAACGTGGGCCCTCTGGACTTGGTTTTGTACACGGGACACTCGTAGATGTTTCTTGTGTCGAGCCGGTCGACGGGGATGGCCTTGATGAACATGACGGGCATGGCCGGGGCCAGCTCCTTCAACCTCGACTCTGCGATCATCCCGGTCTGCATATCCCACCGGGCTCCCTCTATGAACAGCCCGTGCACGTACGCACCTTCCCTCGGCGGGCCCGCCATGTCCTCGCGTGTCTTCTTCGTGACGTCGCACTGTAGGAACATGCGGTCAAGGGGCCACTCGTTCTTGCGGGCCATCTGCTGCATAATGGCCGTCAGGAAGGACTGCGGGTTGAAGAAGCCTCCCAGCCAGACGGCTGCCGGCAGCTGGAAGTCAGTCGTCCACGTCTCCAGCTCCTTCACCCTCTGCAACAGGTCAGGGTACCACAGGCCAAGAGTGTGCAGGGATGCATAAGCACGGTTCGACCAGTTCAAAGGCACTGTGTCCAGGAAGAGACTGTTGCCAAGCTCTTCCATGTCAGCAGTAATGGTCAGCTCACCCTGTGTGAAGAAAAAAAAAAGTTTGTATTAGTTACTGCTTACATTCACACATATGATAAATTCATACATCAATTAAAATAGTTTAAAAAATTTTTTTTTGCCAATTGGATGTTTATGCCAAATTTAATAGTCCCAAACTGCACATAATATGTAGTTCAATACTTAGGCATTAAAAATCAAGACTTTGAAAACAGCACTGTTCTGATATAATTTAAATGAATTATGATTATACAGTAGCGAGAAAATGCTCCACTTGTTAATGATGTATTAAGATAATAAAATGATGTTGTGATGATCTCATAAAATCTCCACTCTGACTAAACTGTCAGCACACTTTTATTCTGAGGTTGCAAAATGCATGATTTACTTGTTTAAAAAATCACTACCATACTTTCTAGGCACATGGGATGAAGCCATTAAATATTTGTCAAAGATGAAAACAAAATTACATATCAAATAATAAAAAAGCAATAACTGGTTTTTTAATATGGCACAATCTCTTTAAAGATGAAGGGGGTTACGAAAACAAAATTGATATTTTAATACTGGATTTGGAGTTGCAGCTCTCATTCAGAATGTAAGTAAAGCATTTCTTTAGTTTTAAATGAAGGATATGGAACATGTTAGATAAACAGCTGAAAACCAGGAAACACTGTACAGACAATGAAAAATCTGGAATTCCCCATAAATCTGGAAAACGTTCCATCTCTGAAAAAGAGAAATGAAGGAAAAAGTCCAATGGATGAATTTACCTTTAATCCAAGGTCGAGCTCTTTGAGAGAGCGTCTGATCTCATTGGTGAGCGAGTTCATGCGCTCACACTCCTGGAAGGCGACGACGACATACGGGCTTCTCTCTTCCACGGGCACCTTGCCCATCATCTCTATCATGTTGAACTCATCAGGCAGTTTCTCCATGATCTCGTCCAGAATGTTCTTCATCTACAAGGGGGAAAATTAATAGCAAAATACTTGACACCCCAGAATTTCTTCCACCAACAACACTAGCACACCACTAACACTTCCAAGTGAACTGTAAAAACTTCAGTTTTATATCGAAGTCTTCAGCTATGAAAATCTTTCGGAAATTCTGTTCCTGTCCTTGTTCTTTGATGAAAAGGTCACTTTTTAAGACCCTGAAAAAGTTTCTGTATTTTTTGTCTGATATCATTTTCAATTCTGATGTTATTTTTACAATTACTTTTTTGGCACAAAAATAGTTCAAACATGTATCTTTGGTTCTTAGGCCCCCTCAGGGTTAGTTGTAAAGCACTCTCCTGATGCACAGTTGATCTAGGATCAATCCCCATTGATGACCCATTAGGCTATTTCTATTCCTGCTAGTGAAGCAAGACTGGCATATCAAAGACCATGGTATGAGCTATCCTGTCTATGGGATGGTGCAAATTAAAGAGCCCTTGCTACTACAGGAAAACATTTAACAGGTTTCCTAAGATTTTATAGCAGAATTAACTAATGTTTGACATCCAATAGCTGATGATGAATAAATCAATGTGCTCTAGTGGTGTTGTTAAACAAAACACATTTTAACTTTCAATTTCTGAACCTCCTAATTTTTTGTGCTAATTGTACAAGCTCTGTGGTGCATTTAAAGCAAAATATTACCTTCAAAATAAGACTTTGGGAATGTACTTTAATCCAAATCTGATGAACAATTAATTTTAACTTTAGTTTAAAATTATTATACTAAATATTAACAAGATATTAACAACATTATTTGATGATCATATGAACAACAATCCATTTACTGGTTACTATGTGTCCATGTGGACAAGAGGAATCTAGAACCCAACCAACCTTCTCTTCTCGACTGATTCCTGCTCCAGTGCCAGCTGACGCATCACGGGGCTGCATTTCAAACACAGTTCGGAACAGATTCTCTGAGGTCGTTGTCAAGAACTCAATCTCAGCATTTGGGTGCAGGCCGTACAAATAGGGACTCTCTGGTGGTAAACATTCATCAATGTAGTTGTGGTAGCCCTTGTAGTCAGAGTTCGGGGGCACAGGAAAGCCAGGAGCGAGGTTCAATTCTCCATCAAGCTGAAGGTAATAACGAAAACATCATTTCGGTGCTTTCAATAAATGCAGTGGAAACCAGAATCTTCATATTTCTTAATGAAACACTGTTCTTAGACTCAAATTTAAATATCATAAAACTGATATAGTTGAAGTTACTAAGTTTAACATTCATTTACAAAATACAATTAAATAATGCACAAAAATGTGTTAACAATATTTCACAACATTTATTTTACGGACATTGCCCAATTTCAGTGACAGAATAAATCAGTTCAGAAAATTTGATACATCATGTGAGGACTTTCATACTGCAATTAACCTTAGTAAATCAGCAAAACAGACCACACCCAATTTGTAGTAATTGGATTAATGCTTTTAAAAATGAAATTTGATAAAGCACATTTATACAATTATTAGGAGAAATAACTTGACTGGGTTGAGCTCAAAGTGAGAAGACATGTGAATTAACTGGGTTGCTTTCTTTTTGTATTAACCAACCCATATATGGATGCAAAAAACAACAAAACAAACTAACAATATCAAACAAGAAAGAAAATATAAACTATTGACCAATCATATATATGGATGCAAAATGAAAAGAAATTTTTTAAAGAAAAAACATCTCAAAACATTTTTTTTTTCAAATGCGTATGTATGTTTAACCAAATTAAAAGAAGCCATAAATTTGGGCGTTTTTAAACTGGTTTTTTTTGTTCTTTTTCTTTTGTCTTCCAGACTTGCAGTCTTACCATATCTGGGTGCATGTACACCTCGAGGTAGGTTCTGCAGAGGCGTCGATCCCAGTCGTCGGTGATGTGTCCGCCGTACATAATCTCTCCAAACAGGTAGCGCAGATCCTCCCACGGAACCTTGGGATTGGCCTCCAGGTAATTGTACAGCACGTTCACGCTGATGGCCAGGTCACCCGTGTTGTACGGGTACACCCGATTCCAGCCCTGGGGGCCAAACTTACGCCGCTCGCACACCACTGCGTGGAAATAGCAGAGAGAGAAGAGGATGGACTTGAACTCAGTCTCACGTGCACACATTTCCAACGTATCCTGGGTGAAGTTATCAAGAGCTTTGTGCAGATTTGCGTGCATGCCAGTGGGCGGCTCATTTGTTATCTTGATAGCTGTCTCCAGGATGCCTTGGGGGATTATGTGCGACTCTGGGGTACCAGAGGGTTCGGCACTAATAAACACCCGGTAGTTGTCGTTTGCATCATTGCTGTACTGTTCCAGTTTCTTCTCCAAACTCGGAAGCCATTTTGCTACAAGATGGACATTCTGAAATAAAAATTACTAATGATATACTTGACATTTATATCACATGTCAGATATAATATGTAAAAAAAAAAGAAAAAACAAAAAGAACTGAAGATATCCTAGATATATGAAGTAAAACCTAACCAAAATATCACAACTAAAGATATACATGTACTTGAAAATAATATCGTATATCAGATATATAATGTTAACACTTATTTTAGATATAATTTTAGATATAAAGCTGTGAAAATGTGCTTTGGATTTGGGTTATTTTGTCATTTCTTGCCGGTTATATGATGACACAGCCTAATTTGTACAGACACAGACAATTATGAAAGTATAAAAGTCAAACCTGTAGGACCACCCAGTGGCCCTCCTTTGCAGCGATATCCATGGCCTGCTCAGCGACAATTTCTTGACCTTGTCCAAGTGAAATATTGTGGAAGTTCTTGCACTCGTCAGTGAATGACAGTTTCTTGCCAAGGGCTTCCACATCTTTGAGAGGATCGACTCCTGGAGAGAGGATGAAGAATATCGGAATACCTGGACCAGACTCTTCAAATGACTTGGCAAACTCTACCGCTCGGCCCTCGGTGTACTTCGATCCAAGCTTCTCCTCAATGAAGTTTCTGAACACAAAGTGACAAGTACTTATACATACAATATTCAATACACAAAGAGTACTATTAATTATCCAATACCTTACACTTTGAAATTAAATAGGCATCATATTCAAACACTGATATGAAAAAGAATTACAAATGATCTCATTGATTCTGAAAGAAGTACATCTAATCTCCAAATAGTTCATTATACAAGAAGTTTGTTTTGTGTAATGACACTACTAGAGCACATTGATACTCGCAAATAAAAAAATGTTCCGTAAGTATTAAGAGATATTTTACAGACAGTATAGCATATGCCACAGTCTTTGATATACCAGTTGTGATGCACTGGCTGGAATGAGAAAAAACCCAATCAGTTGAATGGATCCACCGAGGTGGTTTGATCCTACAACGCAAGCACGAGCAATCAACTGAACAAGCTAAATCCTGCTGATGTAAGTGAGTTGCCCATGAGTCTCAAGTTATGATATTTATGTTACCTCACAGCATAGGTCATTCTGTCGGGACGTAATGCTCTCATCATGCAGAGTTTCTGCAGAGCAGATTTGTTCTTCCATTCCTGGGGGAATTTTTCCTTCTCTGGACATTCACTCTCAACAAACTTCTTCCACCTCTTGGCTGATCCTTCAATATCCCGATCTAAGTTTCGGAACTCATCCATGTTTGCCAAGTTCTGTTTGCAATATACAAAATGTCATTTTATTTCTTTCATTTAAAGATGAAGGTTAGCTCCATAAACATATGTGTTACTTTCATCTATTTTACTAAATATACTTTGTGTCCTCAATAAATAACAGCAAATGTCTTTACTTCAGCACTGCAACATGTTTTACAAAATACCACTTTAAATAAAGGTTCCCAATTTTCACCCAAAATATCAATTCTGTTTGTCATGTCATTAGAGTCATTAATAATATAGATTTTTGTTTGACAAGGGTTAGCCATTTTGGTTTGAGACTAGCAAGTGGAAGCGAGGTGGAGTAGAAGTCTGCTTTTATTTAGAGCAGGCTCACTACAGAACAGGATCATTTGATTTTACAGGTGTTACCATGTATAGAAAAACATTAAACAATTAACATTAGCTATGGCTCTGCCTGAATGATAGTAATAGCATTTGATAAATTAAAAAAATCACTTAATTTAAAAAAAAAAGAAAAAAGAATATTTCCAAAGTAAATGCAATAATCACAGGTGCTTCAACATTACTACCAATAAATTTGTAATCATTTTTAAATACAAAAATTATCAATCATTTGCTGTTTTAAACAATAACCCACACCACAAAGTCCAACACACTCAATGCCACAAAGTCTTTAATAAAATACTATTTCTACTCAGACCTGGATACACCTTATTTGGGGTTACTGCATAATGTTTTATCTGCAGTTTTCAAAGAAAAATACATCAGTGTATATTTCTTCTTTGACCTGCTGTCAAAGACCCTATTCAGTGTTGTGAGCCACATGTTGTACAATAACACTATCACTAGCAGAGTCTTACCTTGATTCCTCCCCAGGAATAGTTGCTCAAAAAATCCACTGGTGTTGTTACATTTGCTGCTGAAGGGAAACGGAGCAGGAAATCCAGTTCCACTGGATTCAGCTCGTTGTTCTTCAGCAAAATCTAAATGGAAGGGAAAAATCTCTTACAGACAACGTAATAATGTTGATAAAACAATCAGTAAAATGTACACTGAAACAAAGATTACACAACAAGTTAATACAATTCTGACCATACCCATTGGAACAATATGCACTATAAGTGACAAGTGATGATTCTATACCATTGGAAAGGTAGCACATAGTTTGTACGAAAAATCGACATAACACTCAAGGCAGGAAGAAATGTAAAATGTTTATATTATCACCATAAAAACATAAAATGGTCTGGATTTCGTTTTCTGCAATTTTCTTCCACAAATATTTTTTATTGTTTTGTTTTGTTTATGACACCACAAGAGTACACTGATTTGTTAATCATTGGCTATTGGATGTTAAACATTTGGTATTTTTGACATACAGTTTTAAATAGGTAACACACTAAATTGTTCCACTAGTAGCAAGGGATCTTTTATATGCACCATCCCACAGACAAGATAGCACATACCACGGCCTTTGATATACACTGGATCCCACAAAAAGTAAGCAATTTTTGTTTTTAACCATTAATCTAGTACAATAAATACAAAATTAAAATGCATTAAAATGTTATGCACAACTATTTTGTGTAACTTCCTATTTTGGTTGTACTTACTGTGAAAGCCATCTGTGTAGTGAAAATAAGTTTATCTTTCTCGAACAAGCCTCTGGTTGTGTAGACATAGACTGAAAAGCTAATGCAATCAATAAGATTGATAACTCGCAGTTTCACCTCTTCAGCCGGCTCAGCTCGATCGATAGCCTTGTTGAACACCACACTGAAAGCCTAAAACAAGAAGAAAACACCATCAGGATACTGACAGAACAGGTGAAATATGATCAAGATTCTGAAATGGAAAATAAAATAAGATCAAAATGAAGCAAATTACAGCCATTTCATAAATAATGATCGAGGAGGTGTAATACAACCATGCTAATTTGTATTATCTCACTAATCAGGGTTTATATAAAATATAAACCAGTTTTATACAAACATGATGCATGGCCAACTGCTTGCTACACCAAGGTCAGTACAAGCTCAGTAGGTAAGCCCATGTACACAGTTACTAGTGCTAGAGTTAAAAATAGACTGCTAGGAGCTGCAGGTAACCCAGCTGGGTGCTCACACAGAGATAGAGGTCAAGCATGCATGCTTGTAAGCTTACAGTGCAAGTTCATTGGCTAATCTAGTCACATGATCTTCTGGTCCCTGGGAGCCAGTGCCAGGCTCTTGTTGTTGCATTGTTCTTGTAGCTACAGTACATATCAAGTCATTCACAACTATCTGATTACAGTATTTTGTTAACCACCACCACCCCGCCACACTCCAACGTCAAGAGTGATGGTAGAGAAAGTTCATTATAAATTTGATGTAGTAAATAAATACAATGATTAATTCACAATTTCAGTTAACCAGCAGGTTTACAACACTGAAATTAAACTCAGTCAACTGGAATATTTTGTTTACATTGTATGCAATTGGTATGATTCATCAGATTAGTTAATTGGGCATCTTTCGCCCCAGGTCTGTATAAGATAACATAGATATTAATTCTATGGATAAATATGCAACTTAAACATAGACATGTCACAAATAGTAATGCCCATAAAGCTCCCGCCAAATGGGCAGTAATTACAATGTACATGGATGCAGCCCATGAAGCTCCCGCTGAATGGGTTCACAATACATCCTCAGTTATCAGCCTTACTACTCGTACACTATACTGCTCAACAGGGAGTTGGTGAATTATCTGGTGTCATCAAGGACAGTACCACCCC
>JAECMU010047626.1:319-12097 GCA_016106625.1 Dracogyra subfuscus | reverse complement strand
ATGCAGGTTCGATTGTTTGACATCAGGTAATTGTACTCTGATAGATGTTGGTTGCCACGGTTACTTCATGTGACTGTATGAAATATTGTATTCTACCAGGTGAACCTGTTCCTAGGTCAGCTGACAGGCAGGTCAGTCAGGTTTACAGTGATGGGGTTGTTCATCGTTACCAAAGAAGTCTTACTAACTGTGAGTGTTTGCATTACTTAACTACATTTTATTTTATTTTCAAATTGTATTGTTAGTATTGACGTCTATTGCTTGTGAGTAAAAGAAAAGCTAATTATCTTTTCAATATTACTATAATAATAATATGGCAACCAAAATGAAAACATATTTTAATATAACATGTATGTATCTGCTTGAAATTTAAAAACAATTTTTAAAACCAACGTTAAAAATGTTGGATTAGAAACAGCAAACAGATGTACCGACAATTTAATAACGTTGACGAACCGTTCGGTATTCTGTCTGGATTTTGGTCACAATAATTTATTGTTACAAATAACAACAAAAGATTTTGATAACTTGAGAATTAACTACATACATGATTTCAAAATTATTTTAGATACACCCGTTTAACAGATCTCTGTCGTACTAATGATACACTGCCTTTACTCAGTGGTTACTAGTGTTGTGAATGTCATTATTATTCTGTAACCATATAATAATAATGACATTCACAACGAATGTCATTATTATTATATGGTTACTAGTGTTGTGAATGTCATTATTATTACATGTATATGGTTACTAGTGTTGTGAATGTCATTATGATTCTTTGGTTACTAATGCTGTAAATGCCATTATTATTATATGGTTACTAGTGTTGTAAATGTGATTATTATTATTATATTGTTACTAGTGTTGTGAATGTGATTATTATTATATGGTTACTAGTGTTGTGAATGTCATTATCATTATATGGTTACTAGTGTTGTGAATGTGATTATTATTATATGGTTACTAGTGTTGTAAATGTCATTATTATTATATGGTTACTAGCGTTGTGAATGTCATTATCATTATGTGGTTACTAGTGTTGTAAATGTCATTATTATTCTGTGATTACTAATGTTGTGAATGTCATTATTATTATATGGTTAGTAGTGTTGTAAATGTCATTATTATTCTGTGGTTACTAGTGTTGTAAATGTCATTATCTTTATATGGTTACTAGTGTTGTAAATGTCATTATTATTATATGGTTACTAGTGTTGTGAATGTCATTATCATTATATGGTTACTAGTGTTGTAAATGTCATTATTATTCTGTGGTTACTAGTGTTATAAATGTCATTATTCTGTGGTTACTAGTGTTATAAATGGTATTATTATTCTATAATTACTAGTGTTGTGAATGTCATTATCATTATATGGTTACTAGTGTTGTAAATGTCATTATGATTCTTTGGTTACTAGTGTTGTAAATGTCATTATTCTGTGGTTACTAGTGTTGTGAATTATATTATTATTATATCGTTACTAGTGTTGTGAATGTCATTATCATTATATGGTTACTAGTGTTGTAAATGTCATTTTTATTCTGTGGTTACTAGTGTTGTGAAATGTATTATCATTAAATGGTTTCTAGTGTTGTAAATGTCATTATTATGCTGTGGTTTCTTGTGTTGTAAATGTCATTATTATTATGTGGTTACTAGTCTTGTAAATGCCATTATTATTCTGCGGTTTCTAGTGTTGTAAATGTCATTATTATTATGTGGTTACTAGTGTTGTAAATGCCATTATTATTATTATGTGGTTACTAGTGTTGTGAATGTCATTTTATTATGTGGTTACTAGTGTTGTGAATGTCATTATCATTATATGGTTACTAGTGTTGTAAATGTCATTATTATGCCGTGGTTTCTTGTGTTGTAAATGTCATTATTATTCTGTGGTTACTAGTCTTGTAAATGCCATTAATATTCTGTGGTTTCTAGTGTTGTAAATGTCATTATTATTCTGTGGTTTCTAGTGTTGTAAATGTCATTATTATTCTGTGGTTACTAGTGTTGTAAATGCCATTATTATTATTATGTGGTTACTAGTGTTGTGAATGTCATTTTATTATGTGGTTACTAGTGTTGTGAATGTCATTATCATTATATGGTTACTAGTGTTGTAAATGTCATTATTATTCTGTGGTTATTAGGTTTGTGAATGTCATTATTATTATATGGTTACTATTGTTGTTAATGTCATTATTATTCTGTGGTTACTAGTGTTGTAAATGCCATTATTATTCTGTGGTTACTAGTGTTGTAAATGCCATTATGATTCCTTGGTTACTAGTGTTGTAAATGTCATTATTATTTAATACATTTCATTTCAGATCGCTGGCCTGTTTATGACGTACTTCTTTCTGTTACTCCAGTTTAAAATCAGCTAAAGGTCGACTGCTTCTCCAGGCTACAGCCCTTGATACAAATGTACACAAAACGTTTATTAATGTACATGCATGAAATAAAACATAACTAATGATCGTTCTGGCAATGACATTTCGCATATGAAATGCATGACAAATCAAAGTTTATATCTGGGATTGATGCTGCATTCCCAACTAGTGGAGGACGGCTGTTCCCTATATCACCACCAGAAACAATGACGCACAAACTATTATTTATTAAAAGGATACAGAACGACGTTTTGATTGGTAGACATTGATAATATATTTTAAAGATTATTGTAAACGGATCCATTATGTAAATAAATATTACCACAGACAACAAAGTATTTATTCCATTAGTTTGGTAAATGGGATGATTCAGCATTTCTACTTCAAACCTATTGATCAGGAAGGCGACTTTGTCATTCAGATTTCAGACTATCCCTTTGGGAAGTTACTAACAATATTCATGATTCCTGCTCCATTCATTAATAACGTTTACATTTTATCCCATCACCATACGCATTAAGTGTTCAAATAAATAAAAAATGTTTCTGTTAGCCAATCAATAGAACTATTTGAAACATATTGATTTCAATAAACTATGATGGCTTTTAGATGGGAATACATTGTTCGAAAGATTTACTTTAAAGCAAACGATATAGATACATTGTTCGGATATGATGAAAATTAGCGTTATATTTCACTATTGCCTTGAAACAAACACGTCGCAGGACGGTTTATTTGTATGTCACCTATCGAATATCTGAACAGATAGTTTCAGTTTGATTGTTAGTCATAAAAGAGGCAGAATCCCACACTTGCAGCTGTAAATCCACCGAGTTACTATAACGTAATTTACAAACTGATTTGTAAGTAAATCGAATTTAATATTTATACATAATCAGAGGAACGTTAAAATTGGTCACCATGCTACAGGAAACATTGAAGCCACTGACGACGTCAATGAAGCTATTCGGTGTTTACCATTTAAACTACTCTACCAAGGTGGACGCAACAAGTATGGACGCACGGCAAACTAAACCGACAAAAAGCATACTGAAACATATTTTGTGTTTAAGAACATACAGTTTTCTAATAGCAGTTTTGCTTTGGGCAAATGTCTTGCGATACATTTTCGGTCTTTTGCCGAGTGACTCTAATCTTAATTTTAGAATTATAATGTTGACGTGGTTCGGACTCGTAGCATCTTCTTCAACCATCATGTTCGTAGCTTGTCAAAAGCCATCGCATCTGCTGTACTTTTACAAACGCTGGAATGACATGTGTGAAAACGCTGATGCCCTGTTGATGGATGCAAAGTTCACAAACTTCTCAAAAGCTGCAATCACTGGAACTGTTCTAAGTTGGAATCTTATACTTACAAACGTTTCTGGTGTTGTCTTTCTTTTTTACTGGGAGGACGCGGGTCTACAAGAAGAGGTTTTGCGGCCATTTACCCCGTCTATCGCCACTGACGTAGGATTATGTTTTATTATAACACTTGCAACTGCTGTACACACAGTTTGCTTCTGTTTCTTAATAATTCTTTGTTACATAATCAAATCTTGCTTTTACAAACTGTCAGAATTTCTAAGTCAGCAGATCAAAGATGGTGGCGAAGGAATTCCCATATACTTGCGACAGTGTCGTCTGCTACACGTTGACCTGTGTGAATGTGTTTCTGTCCTGGATCGGAGTTTTGGGATGCTGATAGCGGTCTTCCTGGCTACTTGCCTCCCTTTGACTTGCTTCATATTGTACCAGTTTGTGAATTACACATTCGGTCTGGTAACCACCATAGTGTTCTCCTTCTGGGCGGTATCGTCTGTCCTGACAATAGTAATAACTACTATCAGTGCTGCACTCGTCCACGAAGCGGTAAGTAGGCCCACAGTGGAATTATGGACAGCAGTATGTTTGTTTTACACCTCGAGGCGGGACATAGCTCCACTGTTAAAATACTCGCTTGATGCGTGGTCGAGCTAGGATCAGTCCCATTAGGTTACATCTCGTTCCAGTCAGTTCTCCAAAACTGGTGTACGTCTTTCGAGAATTCAGTTTAATTCATGAATAAATAATAATAATAATAATAATAATAATAATAATAATAATAATATAATGATAGCTTACGATAAAACCTTATTGTCAGACTTAGTAACGATCACTGGTATTAATAACAACAGTTACTGTGTAAAAGTCGTCAGTTTTTCTTTTTAGGCTCATTCACCAACCGATTATATATTCAAACTCCAGAGCAGTGGAGCCACACTGGATGAATCGATTCAGGTATTTTGTTTCATTTGATATTTCGATAACATATGCTATTTATTAGGAGCCTATTTCACAAAACATCGTAAATTTACGTCTGCGACTGGAGTGGGGTTCTGACTGACACCAAAGGCACACAGCAATGGTTATAAGAGGTTCGGGGATATGCTCCCCGTAAACATTTAAAAACTAGATGGCCTCCCCTCCCACTGATCCACCGTGCCTGAACTAGCAGTAGTTATAACGGTCACTCAGTTACATGTGTTTGACATCTATTTCATGCAGAAAGGTACATCATTACAGAAGTTTGTTTTAACTGTGACTGAATGAAATGTTGTATTCTACCAGGTGAACCTGTTCCTAGGTCAGCTGACGGGCAGGTCAGTCGGGTTTACAGTGATGGGGTTGTTCGTCGTTACCAAAGAAGTCTTACTAACAGTACGTTTCTTTTTTTATTACCCATTTAATTTTTTCTTCAATTTATACTGTGGGTATCGACAAATACCAATAAAATTAATGTCAAACATCAATGATTTCTAATGAATGAAACTAAAATATTAACTATTTTCTTTTGATTTTTATCAGTGTATGGCAAACAACATATACACCTCGATTGATGTTTCAATTTAAATATGAATATATGTGTATGTCGGTGTACATCTTAATGTGTACGTGTGCGTGTGTAATGGAAGTTAACTACATGTACTACTTGTATAACTTTATATTTTAAGATATATATTTTCAGATTGCTGGCCTATTCATGACGTACTTCGTTCTGTTACTCCAGTTTAGAATCAGCTAAACGTAGACAACCTTTGCAAGCAACAGCTCTAAACAAGACTCTCAGAACTTTTATCAGTGAACATATAGCTAAACAAGTTTACCAAATGTTTGACATCCAATAGGCGATGCTGATTAATAAATCAGTCTTCTCTGATGTATCATTAAAGAAAACAATTTAAATGTAAGTGTGAAACGCAAACTGTTTTAGTAAAACTAGTAAAAGGCGTAAGTGATAGTGATAGTCAGAATAACCAATAAGAGAGCTTAACACGTGCTCCGTTGTTTTGTTGACTTGCGCAAGTGCGGATAACTACATTTCCGTCTTATACCGGTATAACTATTGCAGGTATGAACGCTCATCATTTCCAACCAGTATAGTTAAAGTCTACTGTTAAACCAGTTTCAGTTGTGCTTATCATAGCAAATTGTTCGTGTGTTATTAAAACGTTATGTCCCAAATGTACGTACTAGGTTTCTGTAACATAGTTTATTTTGCATATTTCAAATTACTCGTTTTGGATGGGATTTAAAACTTTACCCTTGTAATCCTTTTGAAGGGACATTCCTGAGTTTGCTACATTGTAAAATGTTTTCGACTAATAAAATATTTGTACGACTAAACTTACTTACGTATTAAATATTTAGAATATCATTGTCTGTATATTTAATGTGTTTGTGGTCGTCTTAATATTTGTAAGAAGCCCAAATTGAATTCTGTTATGTACGAAAACATATTTTAGGAAATAAAATGAAATTTAATCTAGCACAAATATTAGAACGATCAGAAACAGGTTTAATATACAGCTACTAATGTATTATGCAGAAAAAATATTTGATATGTAATTTCAATCGTTAAAACGTCTCTGTTAGTCGGTAACATCTTAAAAATTGCTGCAAAGTCAGGAATGTCCCTTAAAGTCATTCACATTAAGAATAAAGTAATATGGCATTACAAATTCCTTAATTAACCCATTTTGACCCAGGTGAGATTTAAATAGTTTTTGGTGTTGGACATTAATATAAATCAAAGATGCCAATGTAACAGAATAAATGCAACAAGGAACGTTGATTAACCAATGTTTGTTTTCATATTTAATTTTGGTGTCGGATGGAAATTATATTTTGGTGTCAGATGGAAATAAAATGTCATAATTTTAATCAACATATTATACCACACTTAGATTTCCATATATATATTTTAAAGTATTTTTGTTCATCATTATATTTCCTTAAAACATTAGTCATGACTTTAACGAGGCATTCCTAACTTTACATTAACGTTAAACATGCCCACAGCTAACAAAGCTTTTAATGAATAACACTGAATATTCATTACATTTTCTTGCTAAGAATACCATGTGTTTTTAGTGTTCCTAATGTTTATAGTATATTAAACAGAGCTTTTGTTTACATGTACGAAATTATTGAAGGCAAAATCTAGTTCGAGCTGCGGAGTTGAATTTGTGGGTGTTGGTGTTGACCAGTTTTTAAATCAGCCCTTTTATAAAGGACATTTAATAACGTGTCGCGCTTTCAAACACCAAGTTGCCGCTGCCTTCCATGTTTACGATTTCCAGTTGAGTGTCACATATGGCACAAAGTTAAGACAAAACAAATTACCTCATTTTAGTTACTGCTTTTGGAAGTTGTAATATTATCCATGACTTTGTTACATTAATAACATTATTTAAATAGTCATTCAGCAATAGCTCACAATAAGTGTTCAAATACATCTGGCCGTGTTAATCAATCAATATGACTACATAAACTGTGATTGCTTTTAGCTGTGATTGTCTATTATATTAACGGTACTAAAGATATGGATGAACTGTTCGGTTATGATAGCGGCTTTGTATTGTATTATTGCCGGGAAACAAGATAGAGAAGTGTTTAGCTGTATGCCATTAAATGGACAGCATAAATAATTATTTTGTTTTGGAATAAATCACCTGTTCATTTAGAAAGTGCCTGCCTTCTGTTTTCATTGCTATTGGTCGTTCAAGCATGTTCTCTACATGATCCAGTACAGATTCTACCTTCAGTTTTACTGTGAGCTACACAGGAGCAGCATCCACACAATTGGGAGTGAATTTGCAGAGTTACACTACCCTAGTGCAAACATCTATCTGAGCATATCATATTCAATAATTATACATAATCAAGAACAGTCGTTAAAACTGGTAACCATGCTGCAAGAAACATTAAAACCACTGACAACGACCATGAAGCTATTTGGTATTTACCATGTAACCTACTCCACCAAGGTGGAATCAACAAATATGGAAACATCACAAACTGAACCAAAAGGACGCGTGTTGAAATACATCTTGTGTCTAAGAACATACAGTTTTTTAGTAACAGTTTTGGTTTGGGCTAACTTCTTGCGATGCATTTCAGGTCTTTTGCCGAGTGACTCTAATCTTAATTTTAGAATCATAATGTTGACGTGGTTCGGACTCGTGGCATCTTGTTCAACCATCATGTTCGTAGCTTGTCAAAGGTCATCGTATCTGCCGTCCTTTTATAAGCACTGGAATGACATGTGTGAAAAAGCTGACGCCCTGTTGATGAATGCCAAGTTCACAAACTTCTCAAAAGTTGCAATCACTGGAACTGTTCTCAGTATGACCATTGTACTCGCAAACCTTTCCGGTGTTCTTTTTCTTATTTACTGGGATGATATGGGAATAGAAGAAAACGCCATTCGGCCATTAACCCCGTCTACCGCCACTACTGTCGCACTTTGTTTTATTATGATTCTTGCATCTGGCATACACGCCCTTTCTTTCTTTCTTGTAATTACTGTTTGTTACATAATCAAATCTTGTTTTTACAAACTGTCAGAATTTCTAACAAAACAGATCAAAGATGGCGGAGAAAAAATTCCCAGATGTT
The DNA here is from genome assembly GCA_016106625.1 of Dracogyra subfuscus. Lineage (NCBI taxonomy): Eukaryota > Metazoa > Mollusca > Gastropoda > Neomphalida > Peltospiridae > Dracogyra > Dracogyra subfuscus. Next base: position 3,756 of record JAECMU010047626.1, on the reverse strand, counting down.
TGCAAGAGTGTCGTCTGCTACACGTGCATCTGTGTGACTGTGTCGCTGTGCTGGATCGGACGTTTGGGATGCTGATAGCGGTTTTACTCGCCACCAGCGTTCCCATGGCCTGCTTCATCCTGTACCTGTTTATCAACTACAAGCTCAGTATCGTCGTCATCCTGGTGTTCACCTACTGGATGGGAACTACCGTACTTACAATAGCGGCGACTACACTCAGTGCAGCTCTCGTACACGAGGCGGTGAGTACAATTTAATTGCAGCTATAATTACTGGATATATGTACAGCTACTGACTGCATGTGAGACTAATCACACCTAGTATACGCTATACACCCGGAACACGGGGTGGTGGTACTAGATACAGAGCAAGGATAGTTGGGGGTTGTACTGGAAGAAGAACAAGGGCTGCTGGCGGAAATTGCGCTGATGGTGGACACTAAACTATTGTAAAGGTCAATGCACTACTGTCAGTATTAATAATAAGATACACTTTTTACGAATAAATATGCATTCAAGAATATAGATTTTATATATTAAATACTAATGAAATCTTTGTTAGTACGGTCAAGGAGGGCAGCAAAGGTTAGTGTGTTTTTTTCTTGGGCGAAAGTGCAACACATTTACACCTCGCCGCTGCTTACAGCCCTGTCAAGAAAGTAAGAATATAACTTTTGGTAAAAACTCATTTAGAGTTAGCAGCGTATGTTGGTTGTTTAAAGACCTGTTTCAGTATGATTAATTGATATATCATAGTTTTAAACTTCAGAACAGCAAAGCAAACATGGTGGATTTCTAACATATAATAGTTATTTTGACAATAATTGGTGAAGTGAGAATTCAAGCTTGTATGCAGTGAATGCTTATCAAGTATTGACCTTAATCTCAGTCAATATCAATTTCTTCGGTCCATAAAACATGATATTGCCCTCAGTGACTGTTATCACTTATAGAAATGTTATTTCCTGGATATATAATAATGTACTGGGAGGTCATTACTAAACTATGATATTATCTACTTCCAGACTTGGTAATGATTACTGGTGTTAGTAACAACTATTTGAATGTCGTTGGTTTTTCCTTTTAGGCGTATTCGCCGATAGATCATATTTTCAAACTACAGACCAACGGAGCAACCATTGACGAATCCATTCAGGTATTTTGTAAATTCAATACCTATATACTGGCTATTTGAAAACTCTTCAAATATTTTTAACACTTAAAATAAACCATTTTGAGTAATTTTCGTTCCATATGTTCCAAACAAGAAATAGCACAATTGATGATAGTTATTATTTATGTTTTGCATTTGATGTTAATTTGAATTTTTGTTTTTAAATTTCAAACAGTTACAACTTCGTGTATATAGGCCTATCACTACGAGGGGATTTAATCCATTTTAGGATGATAGTATGAATGAATGAATGAATGAATGAATGTTTAACGACACCCCAGTACGAAGGATGATAGTAATGAGGATAACTAATGTGCACGTATATAAAATAAGCAATATATGTGATTGTCTTCGGTTCACACATACTTGTAGTAACCATTTAAAGAAAGAAAGAAAGAAATGTTTTATTTAACGACGCACTCAACACATTATAGTTACGGTTATATGGCGTCAGACATATGGTTAAAGGTAGAGTAAACTCCAACAAGAGCCTTATGTATTGGAAAGATACATACCCGGAGCACCAATACATACTGACACTTTAACAAATGAAAAACGCGTAATTTTAAAAGTAATAAAAAAAACATGATTATTCCTTCTAACTGGGGGCTGCCATTTTGTTTCGTTTTTGCGACGTCCGGTGGTGTAGTTTGGGGCGAAGTGACGTCAGCTCAGTCGAACTTGTCTGTTATGCACAGAGTAAATAAACGCTCTAATTTACGAAAAGGCGCTTTGCTTTCATCAATCCTGACTTGTAAAACAACATAAATGACTTGATAGTATAATAAACTATTTAACTAAATCTATTTCAATTTGCATAAATATAACGAAATGGAGTTATAGTATTTTTTTTCTTTTAAAAATACCAAAGAAGAAATGCATAATTCCTATTGGTAGGATACGTTCGAGCAAAAACGACCACTCACGATACCCAAGTGATGATTTTCTTTTCTTTGGGACTAGGTAATTGGTCAGTTTTGTGATTTTAGATGGGAAAATCTACTTAATCAAGGGTTTTACAGAATTACTTACAGTAATAAAGCAAGACAGCTGATCGATTACGATTACGAGGGTTGTCCGTGTGGTTAACGCGCAATACCCTGTGATCTTAAAAGAGGCACGTCTTTTTAGTGTGTCTAGACACAGTGTCAGGGGACCGTCCTTATATACACTTGCCAATCAGGAACCACAGGTACAGGTCACGGTAAGAAACAACCAATTAACTAAGAAAACACTTTGACAGTGGTGGTTTATTTTGTATTAAATATAATATATAATTGTTGCTGGCTTTATGGGATGTCTATTATTACAGAATATTGCAATGCATCCACAAATATCAGGTATGTTTTGTTTCTTCAGTTCGAAGACCAATTCCTGACGTGACACATTGGGTATTACGTAACCACCAGCTCGCCAGAGGGCTTATTCACTGTGATGGTACAAAATGGCTGCATCCGTTATATATATATATATAACAGCTGTCACATTTAATTGTTTTATTAATTAACTATACGCTTATACTTGTTGATATTAAGCAATAATGTGCTTTATATATCGTTGAATATGCATACCAGGCCAAATGCCTTGATTGTGTCCTCCTTTAAGGACCACACAGATATTGAGAGGAAACCCGCTGTCGCCACTTCATGAGCTACTCTTTTATAAGGATATTTTATATGCACCATCCCACAGACAGGGTATAAGAGTTTAAAGACATACGACTGACTGCTGCTAGGTGTTCCAGATCGCCACTGCTATATCATCCAGTGCAAAAATGCACAGCGAAATCGATTGCTCTGTGACGTACAAGTTAACCTGAAATTGATTCGTCTGTGACGCATCAGTAACTCAACTACAAACTCTAGAGCCGTTTTAGTGGGAAAAGACGTTTAAATGTATTAAAAAAAGTTTTACTTTTTTTGAAGCTATGTAAGAAATATAAATCAATATTCGTGTTCATTTGATACCATTTATCTTACAACGCGTTGTTAAAAAAAACATATCCAACTCGTTTTTGCTCGTTTGATACGTTTTAAAACAATGAGTTGTAAATGGTATCTAACGGCCACTCATGTAATATTGTCTATCTCCACATCAGGTGAACCTGTTCCTAAGTCAGCTGACGGGCAGGTCAGTTGGGTTTACAGTGATGGGGTTGTTCGTCGTTACCAAAGAAGTCTTACTAACTGTGAGTGTTTTCTTCCCTTTTTACAACATTTTACACTGTGTAGTAATATAAAAATCACACACACACACACACACAC
>JAECMU010047624.1:867-11403 GCA_016106625.1 Dracogyra subfuscus | reverse complement strand
CCTCTTTATTAATCAGAGTCTTCTTCTCGTAACTTACCTCCCTGACAACCAGAGCACCGCACTATCGAGCTTTGCAAAAATATTGATTGTCTCTTCATCTGTAAAAACGTCCCCGTTGTTAAGATGGCCGGGACGTTTTTATTACACCCATTACTGCGAGTTGATGGACCCGAGGGCGATCCGGCAGCATCATCGACAATTAGTTAATTCCTTCTACGAGGTGCGAGCGGGGAGTGATTTGCGGGGACGTCACCTCCCCTGAACCGTCTCCGCCGTGGACTGCCGCCAGCGATGGGTGAATTAACTGATCGGTCAAATAAAAGGCATGTGACTTGTCATTGTCCATGCGGAGAGATTCAGGCATTATTCATCGAAATCTGAGATTTTCGGAGAACATAAGAGATAAGGCAGTCGGAAGTTTGTTAATGGACGCATAACCGGCCTTGGTGGCGTCGTGGTTAAGCCATCGGACATAAGGCTGGTAGGTACAAGGTTCGCAGCCTGGTACCAGCTCCCACCCAGAGCAAGTTTTAACGACTCGGTGGGTAGGTCTAAGAACCCTAAAACCTCTTCTCTCTCACTAACGACTAACACCTCACACTGGCCTCGCTGGTGTCGTGGTTATGTCATCGGACATAAGGCTGGTAGGTACAAGGTTCGCAGCCTGGTACCAGCTCCCACCCAGAGCGAGTTTTAACGACTCAGTGGATAGGTGTAAGGTCACTACACCCTCTTCTCTCTCACTAACAACTAACAACTCACCCACTGTGCTGGATAGACGGGCCAGGGGCCTAATTCACTAAACTCTCGCAACTTTGTGATCTCGCAGTGCAATGCTAAAAGACTTGAAAAGAGGATGCTTTGTTACCGGCCTCGGTGGCCTAGCGGTTAAGTCGCCGGAAAACAGGCTGGTAGGTACTGGGTTCGCAGCCCGGTACCGGCTCCCACACAGAGCGAGTTTTTAAGGACTCATTGGGTAGGTGTATGGCCGCTACACCCTCTTTTCTCTTTCACTAACAATAACAACTAACCCACTAATTTCTATTCTGTCCTGGACAGACAGCTCAGATAGCTGAGGTGTGTGCCCAAGACAGGCTTGCGCTATAACAGCTTGCTCTGAATGTGCACGTTAAACAATATTGAAAATGAAATGAAAATGATGCTTTGTTGTCTAGCAGAGCCTAAGGATCCTTTGTGAATTAGGCCACCAGATAGCTGAGGCGCGTACCTGGGACAACGTGTTTGCAGGACAATTAGTTGGAATGAATGAATGCATGCATGAATGAATGAATGAATGAATGAATGAATGGACCCACAGAGTTATTCGCAGGATTAAAAAATCGGTGGAGCAATTAGCACGTTAAATAACTTAATATGCTTTGTTAATGATGCCATCTCGGATATAATGGGTTCTTAGTTAATCATTTAGAATAGGACATGTATATCGATTTATTAAAGGGACATTCCTGAGTTTTCTGCATTATAAGATGTTTCCGACTAATAAAATATTTCTACCATTAAATTTACATATTAAATATATTTTCTTGTTTAGAATATCAATGACTGTATATTCAATGTGTTTCTTCTCGTGTTAATATTTGTAATAAGCCCAAACTAGATTTCGTCTTCAAATAATTTCGTACGTACGAAATTATTTCTTTTTAGGAAATAAAATGAAAATTAACCTAATACAAATATTAGAATGATCGGAAACACGTTTAATAAAGAGCCACTAATATTCTAAACAAGACAATATATTTAATATGTAAGTTTAATCGTAGAAATATTTTATTAATCGATAACATCTTAAAACACTGCAGCAAACTCAGGAATGTCCCTTTAACCTTTACATGTCAATTCGAAATCGTTTTGCTAATCCAAGTCACATATCAGTATTATTAATTTTAATCGTAATATGGATTTTACAAAGTTTTATCATACACAGTGTTATTATCTCCTCTCAAAAACATCCAACGAGAACCAAATAAGACAAGAAATACACAAAAACGAAAGAGAAACGAAACCAAAACGAAACGAAATCGAAATGTAACGAAACGAAACGAAACGAAACAAACAAAAAAGCAAACAAAACACACAAACAAATGGAAAATACACAAACAAATATATAATTACTGATTGAAAAAAATAAAATAAATAAAAAGCAAACAAAACAAAACAAACAAATGACAATTACGTGCGCTCACACACACACACACACACACACACACACACACACACACACACACACACACACACATAAACTGAACAACAAAAACGACCATAAACAACATAGTAAAAAATGTACCCGTTCCACGAAATTTTGGCGATAACTGTAGATAGCGATAAGGCATTAGTTTATTAAACCAGTATCTTTGTTTGTTTTTGTGGGTGTTTTTGTTTTAATTAGTAAATGATATTATCATATGGTAAGGTGAGATTACAATTATTTGATGATAATGATCAGGCTTTTACATGCTCACATACTACGATGGATTAGAGCATGTCCGCCATAGGGTTCAGTCTCTGGAGGACAGGCGCCCAATCCGGGGCGGAGACAATTATTTGAGCTTAAACTTTATCCTTGAGTTAATACCACTGCTCTGTATACTCATCTTTTAAAGGGACATTCCCGAGTTTGCTGCATTGTAAGATATTTCCTACTAATAAAATATTTCTACGATTAACCATATGTCCGACGCCGATATAACCGTCATTATAATGTGTTGAGTGCGTCGTTAAAAAAAACAAAAAAACAAAAAAACAAAAAAACAAAAAAAACCGGTAAGATATAGTATTTAAAGGGACATTCCTGAGTTTGCTGCATTGTAAGATATTTCCTACTAATAAAATATTTCTACGATTAAACTTACATATTAAATATATTTTCTTGTTTAGAATATCAGTGTCTGTATATTTAATGTGTTTCTGGTCTTCGTATTATTTGTAAGAAGCCAAAACTGAATTTCGTCTTCAAATAATTTCGTACGTACGAAAAAATATGTTTTAAGAAATAAAATGAAAATTAACTTAGTACAAATATTAGAACGATCAGAAACACGTTTAATATTTAGCCACTCATATTCTAAACAAGAAAATATATTTAATATGTAAGTTTAATCGTAGAAATATTTTATTAGTCGATAACATCTTTAAATATTGCAGCAAACTCAGGAATGTCCCTTTAACAGTCTTAAACTCCGTATTATCAGGTCAGGTCAGGTTAGGTCATAGGGTTTTACGTGCACATTCATATTATCTAATGTCGTATCTTTTTATAAACAGGATACCAGTAGATATACCAGTAAACACATTTTTGACATAATATATTTAAAACTAAAACTGTTTTAAAACAAAAATATCAGCTAATATATTGGCCATACATAATCCTTAAGTTAGTACGGATGATCTATTATAAATGATTAACTGAAGAAAGAGGTGATAGAGGTTCATATATACCGTAAAACGTTGGTGAGAGGCCTGCCTTGAAGAGAAGCCTGCCCATCCACTGGATTATTTTTCATTCCAGCCAGTGCACCACGACTGGTATATCTGTGGAATAGTGCATATAAAAGATCTTTTGCTGCTAATCGGAAAGAGTAGCCCATGGAGTGACGATTGTGGGTTTCCTCTCTCAATATATGCGTGGTGGTCCTTAACCATATGTCCGACGCCATATAACCGTAAATAAAATGTGTTGAGTGCGTCGTTAAATAAATCATTTCATTCATTTAATATTCCGGTAAAACAATTCAAGGAAAAACTACACTGTGTTAAAATAAAGGCTACCTTACACTGTGCAACTTTTATTCAAAGATGTATGGTGCGTCTTTACCAAGAGATTGCATGTAGTAGCTTCATCCACGTAATACTTCCATTGTTGGCTGCATGGTGTAATATGGTGATATAGTCCGCGCAATAGATAACACTATTTCTCCAGTGACAGCGTTACGGAGCAGCTAATGTTATAATATCGCTTATATATATTAATTATTGATGAACAAAATTACTAATTTCTGTTGTTATGTTGTCTTTTTAGAATGGAATGATACGACCCCAATGCCGGTTATGGTCTTTATCCATGGAGAATCCTACGAAACAGGAACCGGAAATGCATACGACGGAAGTGTTCTCTCTAGCTATGGAGATACAATTGTTGTAACACTAAATTATAGACTTGGTGTCTTAGGTAAGAGTTTCAAACAATGTTTTTAGCGCAAAAAGCCTAATATTGCTAAGTATGCCTACTTATGTATTTTTAATAATAACGTGTATGTCAAAAGGCAAGTTTGAAACGTTTTATACAGAGCAGCATTGTTTTAATTACAATTATTTATATATCTTAGCTTAATAACTTGTTTAAGGTGTCCATATACCACTAGAGTTTCGAACACGCCTATCTCGAGTTTATATATCAGTTAGTTTACCGCTTGATGTTTTAATTTAAAAAAAACAATTGTTTAACGATAACACTAGAGCACATGGATTATTAATCTTCGGCTATTGGATGTTAAACATTTGGTAATTTTGACATTTAGTCTTAGAGAGGAAACCCGCTACATGTTTTCATTAGTAACAAGGGATATTTTATATCCGCCATCCCAAAGACAGGATAGCATATACCACGGGCTTTGATTTACATATACCAGTCATTGTGCACTGGCTAATGGGCCCACTGACGGGGATTGATCCCAAAGCGACCACGAGTTAAGCGAGGGTTTTACATGGCTTCGTTGGATAAACAATTCCTGTAGCGCTATGGATATAAAAAGCAGTAAGGGAACTTTTATAATCATGCACTTTCCCGTGGACAAGAAAGCTAAGAGAATTCCATGTCCTTGGTATGTCTGTCAACAATGACTGGTTTATTCCACTCATTTCATGTATGGCATATATGTACATACTTTCCAAGTTATAACACCCTTGCCGTAAACCCCGATGATATGTCCACTGTCCCGCCAAGGAACCGACGCACTCAACACATTATAAGTACGGTTATATCGACGTCGGACATATGGTTATGTCGAGAAAAACCCCAGTGGTTAGCTGACGGGGATCGATCCTAGACCGACCGCGCATCGGGCGGGCACTGTACCACTGGGCTATGCTGCCCGCTAGTTCCAGAATTGATACCGAAATAAGAGGAATATTGAAACTGAAATCCTCATAGCAAGAAAAGCCCGGAAAAAGCGACGTTGTACCGCGGAATATTGAAAAAAATGATGATGCGCGAGGGTCAAAATTTACACGCACACTGACCAGAGACCAGAAATCTATTTCGTTTGGCCGTACAGACTTTGTTTTCTCTTGATTTTTGTTTTTTGTCGAAGAACGTACACCGAACTCATTAACGCGGATCCCAAAGTTCCAAAATGCTATTCCTGTTTCGCACCCTCTGTAGACAGCTGGACGGTGCTCCCGAAAAAGGCGGAAACCATAGTTAAAGAAAAGAAGAGCAAATTCGCTTCCGCCAAAGTGATGTTCGGAATTACCAACACAAAAAAAAAAAAAAACATTGATTTATTTCTATTAGTAGCATGGTATCTGTTATATGCCATTTCCAACAGACAGGACAATATATACAACTGTCTCTGATATACCAGTCGTGGTTTACTGGCTGGTATGAGAGAGAGAGAGAGAGAGAGAGAGAGAGAGAGAGAGAGAGAGAGAGAGAGAGAGAGAGAGAGAGAGAGAGAGAGAGAGAGAGAGAGAGAGAGAGAGAGAGAGAGAGAGAGAGAGAGAGAGAATGAGTCAGTCGCACATCCATCTATATATGTCGAACTGACCGGCCTCGGCGGTGTCGTGGTTAAACCATCGGACATTAGACTGGTAGGTACAGGGTTCGCATCCCGGTACCGGCCCCCATCCAGAGCGAGTTTTAACCACTAAATGGGTAGGTGTAAGACCACTACACCATCTTCTCTCTCACTGACCACTAACAACTAGCCCACTGTCCTGGACAGACAACCCAGATAGCTACGGTGTGTGTGTTTGTCCAGGAAAGCGTGCTTGAGCCTTAACTGTATACAAGCACGAAAAAAAAGTTGAAAATAAATAAAATAAAATATGTGGAACCATCTACACGTAGGTGTTATTCATTTCCAATACAGGACCGGCCTCGGTGGTGTTATGGGTAGGCCATCGGTCTACAGACTGGTAGGTACTGGGTTCGGATCCCAGTCGAGGCATGGGATTTTTAATCCAGATACCGACTCCAAACCCTGAGTGAGTGCTCCACAAGGTTCAATGGGTAGGTGTAAACCACTTTCACCGACCAGTGATCCATAACTGGTTCAACAAAGGCCATGGTTTGTGCTATCCTGCCTGTAGGAAGCGCAGATAAAAGATCCCATGCTGTTAATCGAGATAAGAGTAGCCCATGAAGTGGCGACAGCGGATTTCCTCTCAAACAAAAATCTGCGTTGTTCTTAATCATATGTCTAACGCCATATAACCGTTAAAAAATGTGTTGAGTTCGAAGTTAAATAAAACATTCCTTTCTTTCTTTCCATTGCAGGATTCCTAAGTACGGGAGACCATGCGGCGATGGGGAACTACGCTATCCTTGACATCATACAGGCCCTGCACTGGCTGCGAGAAAACATCGTCAGTTTTAACGGAGACCCGCAGAAAGTGACGCTGTTTGGCCACGGACACGGTGCAGCTATAGTTAACCTCCTTTTGTTGTCGCCAATAGCAACAGGTTGGTTCCATGGCAAAGAAGTCAGTTTGGCATGCAGCATAGCAATTTTATAATAAGACTAAACAGTGATGTAGGCAAGATTGTGTAGGGGTTGAGGGCACCTGTGTAGTGGAATATGACACAGGAACCTTTTTAATGTTATTAATATGTGAAAAGGTAAAACTTTTCCTGGGATTGGGGGGGGNTGCCCCCCCCCCCCCCCCGGCTACACCACTGAGACTAAATAACAAAGTCGCGCTTTGCCCTCGTCCCTCCCCAGTTACTTCTGCAGGAATCACTGTTATGAACATATGCCTCTATGGGTGAATAAAATTAGCGGAGTAGGATTTGCCGTTCACCTTGGTTTTTTTCCAAATACAACTGTTTAATAAATTTTTTAAAAATTGCTTAATTACAACTAATGGAGCACATTGATTAATTATTATCGGCTATTGGATGTCAAGCATTTGGTAATTCTGACACATAGTCATCAGAGGAAACCTGCAATATGTTTTCCTGATGCAGCAAGGGATCATTTATATGCACTTTCCCACATACATGAAAACACATACCACGGTCTTTGACCAGTTGTGGTGAACTAGATGTAATGAGAGAAAAAAGAACAATCGGTTGAATGGATCTATCGAGTTGGTTCGATGCTGCGACGCAAGCACCTCAGGGGAACATCCAACTAACCGAGAAAAATCCTGCCCCAACCTTTTACTAATACTTGGGACATGGGTGGATGTGGGAGAGAGAGAGAGAGAGAGAGAGAGAGAGAGAGGAGGCAGATATACAGAGAGAGACGGAGAGAGAGACAGAGTTGTTGTTGTTGTTGTAGTTGTATTTAACGACGCACTCAACACATTTTATTTACGGTTATATGGCGTCAGATATATGGTTAAGGACCACACATATATTGAGAGAGGAAACCTGCTGTCGCCACTTCATGGGCTACTATTTCCTATTAGCAGCAATGGATCTTTTATATGCACCATCCCACAGACAGGATATCACATACCACGGCCTTTGATATACCAATCGTGGTGCACTGGGTGTGACGAGAAAGAGACAGAGATAGAGAGAGAGAGAGAGAGAGAGAGAGAGAGAGAGAGAGAGAGAGAGAGAGAGAGAGAGAGAGAGAGAGAGAGAGAGAGAGAGAGAGAGAGAGAGGGAGAGAGAGGATGGAAGGTAGAGATAAGAGAGAGATGAGTTAACGACGATTAAATAAAATATAATGGGAAGGACAATTGAAAAATGGCAGTGCGAAAGTTGGCAGGATAGAGTTAGGAAAGGGGGAAATATAAAGAACGAAAGACAAAATAAAGTATAAGACAAAAACAAAGGCATATAACATATTTTGTCTGTACTATCTATTCATGATCACCACTACATGAGTCACACTGTTACTCTAAATTTATATATACCCCTCTCTCGGGTTCATCTAAATTATTTACATCCAACCTTCTCTTGGTATTTTCCCCCTCTTTTTTATTTCAGAAGGTCGAGGTCCGTTTTTCCATAGAGCCATCATCCAGAGCGGTTCCGCCTTGAGCACGTGGGCCGTGTCCTACGATCCAGTCTGGTGCACCCAGAAACTCGCAATTAATACGAACTGCTCCTCACATATCACAAACTCGGAAGCGCTCATCCGGTGTCTTCGTCAGAGAACGTACACCGAACTCATTAACGCTGTTCCCAAAGCTCCTAAATACTACTCCTGTTTCGCACCCTCTGTAGACAGCTGGACGGTGCTCCCGAAAAAGGCGGAAACGATAATCAAAGAAAAGAAAAGCAAATTCGCTTCCGCCAAAGTGATGTTCGGAATTACCAAAAACGAAGCCTATTCCTACTTGAAACAGCAAGAGATCCAGAAAGGGATTTCGGAATTTAGAAAAACTCAGATTATAAGGACGTACGTGCAGAATGTGTTTCGCTACCACAGACAGAAGATATTCGAAATTCTGGATCACCATTATACTGACTGGAACAGGATTTCAGATAAGCTATCGAAGAGAAATAATATTTTGGAACTCATCAGTGACGGCCAGTACGTGGGGCCGCTTGTGAAGGGTGCTCAATACCACGCCGAGACGGCGCCCACGTACCTGTACGCGTTCACATACTCTACACAGTCTGAGGACACGCAGGACGTGCATGGTATCCACGGAGACGAGCTTCCATACGTGTTTGGTGCTCCTCTAGTGGGCGGGTTATCGCCCTTTCCTTCCGTGTATACGAGTGCAGAAAAGATGCTCAGCGAAGCAGTGATGACGTATTGGACGAACTTTGCGAAGACTGGGTGAGTGATCACGTGTTATTATCTTAGTCCATAAGAAATAAAACTGGTCTAGGACCCCGTCCAACAAAGCGAGCTTAGCTCTAAGACCACCTTAAATGCACTTAAATTGATCAATCTAATTAAAATTAGCTTCACTATTACATGCGGATCTAACAGCAGCCCGTCGGAGCTCATATCCGGTTGACCTTTTATTCGACCAATCAAAACGTTACTTGCAAATTAATTCATGTCAGTGACTTAAAATGAATTTGAAAACATGACGGCCAGTACGTGGGGCCGCTTGTGAAGGGTGCTCAATACCACGCCGAGACGGCGCCCACGTACCTGTATGCGTTCACATACTCTACACAGTCTGAGGACACGCAGGACGTGCATGGTATACGAAATGATTCGGATGATTTTTTTGTGGTTTGTTTAACGACGCACTCAACACATTTTAATTACGGTTATATCGGCGTCGGACATATGGTTATGTCGAGAAAAAAACCCAGTGGTCAGCTGACGGGGATCGATCCTAGACCGACCGCGCATCAGGCGGGCACTCTACCACTGGGCCATGCTGCCCGCTGATGATTCGGATGAATTACGAAGTATGCCGTAAATTAATTGCAAAATAAAATTAGTCTCAAGATGAAAAAACCCCAAACCGTGATTGTACAGCTAATGAATCTTTTTATACTAGTGTAAAATCCAGAGTTTATTATTGCACTTTTCCCCCGTGTTTTTTTTTCTCAATGTTTTGAAGTGACCAACACGTTTGCCTATTGTATAGTCTCGCCCGATATTTTTAGAATTTGTATGTTCCAGAATAACGCTATAAAAGGCGAAGTGTAATTGGTCGATATTTAAATTGTTATTTATAAATGAAATATCACCTGGACATAGGAATCCACGCAGACCCGGTAGAGCTAATTTTAATCAGATTGTTAAAGTGATCTTAGTGCTACGATAGCGTTGTAGAACAGGGCTCAGGAGCACAGTTCCAATAAACGATCGCAGCTACGATCGATTGTAATGACCTGAAGTGTTCAACCTTTTCAAAAAGCAAAGGAAATAACGGTGTGTAACCTAAATCAAGAATCTGCAGACGTGTGATCATGACATGACCAAGCCTTATGCTTAATCATATAAAACGTTTAGAGTCACCACCGTTAGATTGCCGCTTTTACGTGACGTTATAACAGATTTAAATATCGACTCCAAAGGTTTGTAAGCATAGGACCAGCAATTCTTAATCATCAGCATATCATATTCAACCAAAAACGCCGTCCACCCACCACCCTCCCCATTAAAAGTAGGGTTTTTTTGTGTGTGTGTTTTTAACTGTATTAATTTTTATAAAATCATACATACATACATATATATATATATATACATGCATACATGCATGCACGCACGCACACATACAGATATACACACATACATGTACATACATACGTACTTACATACATTGATTGATAGCGTTCCGGCCCAGCAATTGCGGGCGATTGGGTGCCACAGGTTCGGGTCTCGGTAACGGCATGAGGATATTTGTGAAGGCAATAAAGGATTTAAT
>JAECMU010047559.1:0-12614 GCA_016106625.1 Dracogyra subfuscus | reverse complement strand
CCTTGAAATTCAGACAAGTTTGCTACGGCAGTTATGTGCCGTCGCAAATCAATTTTGCAACGGCACCATGGCGGCAATTTCAAAGAAAATATTAATGCTGTCAAAATTTGCCACATGTGATGCACTGCTGTAATAATATGCTAAAATATAACATCTCTACTTTACTTTCGTAAGCTTCTATATTAAAATAAACCAATTTATATTAATTGAGGAAACTGAGCTACACACAATCAATTTATGGTTTTTTCTGGGATCTGTAATTAGACAGAATTAAGAGAGAAATGCCTACAGACTTTTCACCACTCACAGATTTGCGACGGCAATGAAATGCTGTCGCGAATCAAGTTTGCGATAGCTTTTGCGACGGCATTGCCGATTGCCGCCGCGAATTTCGAGGGCTGAGGCATGCTACATTTTTGTGCCTCTATTGTAGTGAATAGTATTCATAATCCATTCATAACAGTTGTAAATACTTTTAAGTATATAAATTGTGTTAATTTAGAATCAATTCATTAAAAAAATTATATTTTACAAACTATTCGCAGGTATGGATGTAATGCTTATCAGTATTGACATCAAATGTGAGCAAGGTGTGTTGTTAAAACGCAGACCAGACCAGAAAGCTAGACAAATTGAATTTTTCCTTTTAAAAAATTAATAAATTAAGTGTTGGCAACTGTACATAATTAAGAAACATATATTTTTTCATGTAGTTACTTTAAAAATGAAAAATGACGAACCGCACGTGCAGTATGATACTTTTTGTAAACGCATGTGCCTGAACGCAGTTAGAAACGTTACACCCTTTCCTGTTTACCGAAGGGTGTTTCACTTTTAATTATTAGAATGAATTTGTTCGACGTCAACATTATAGATTTTTTACTTTAGTTGATTGCACTTTATTTTGTTTCATGTACTGTAGATGAAAAATTTAAAATAGTATTTCTGTAGGCCCTAAATATCGTATTTGTGTTTTTGTCGTGAATGCAGTTTGGGACCTTGATCATGTGAAGTTCTGATTTGATCCAAAATATTGCAGGGACTTAAAAAAGACTATAACCCAGCAACTCCATTCCCACACTAGATTAGGGTCTGGCATAAATTGTCTTTCTGTAGAACAAGGTGACACACTATATCGCATGCAGAGCACGTGTTCACTTATGGACGTTTGATCGGCAACTCGACAAACATGGTCCAAGGGAGATAATACTTTTTCAATGATTTTGAAAAATCAAGATATGAAATGTACAAACGTATGACTGAATGTAATATGTCAACATACGAGTACAAACAGATAAGATCAAGTACATTAAAATAACATAAAATACCGTCTACAATAACTTGATAACTTGCAAGCAGACATAACTAATGTTGACGGCAAACTTAACACAACATTTGTGCGTGCGTGATTTTTTTGCCCTTCTAATGTCAAAGATTACTTCCGGGAAAGTTACAAACCGTAAAGAGGTACAAAAATATATTGCCTACGTTCAACCACCCATTTGTTCACTAAAGGTTTACAAACTAATTGATTGTTTCTCGAAGTGGTCCGTCATTCGGTATAATGGGTAACGTAAAAACAGTGCATCAAGCGGCTGATTGAACCTATACCTTGTATAGGCTGGAATATTAATTATAATAGGCAAAACTTGTAGAATGTCAAATTGCGATGTTTAATTACCTTTATTTGATGCATGTCCTACAGTTATCAAATAAATGATTATTCACGGTGTTCTAGGATAATAGTTACAGATATACATATGATAAAATGTGCAAGTAAGTTCTCGTTTTCGTTTCTTCTTCTTTTCTTTTTGTCTTCTTTTTTTTGTAGTACTTAACTGTATTCAATATCGTAATCGGAAATGTTCGTCTTCTCTCATGTTTGTGCGAAAAGAGACGACGAAAACCAAATGCACATTTCAACTTCCGGTGAAAGATGAAACACGTGTGTTACGTCGTGCAGTTTGGTTAACTTGTTACATCTACGAAGAATTGTAAACGATTGTGTTATGACATTTTTTTTAAAATGCCAAAAGCAGCTAAGGCAAAGGTCGGCCAGAACAAAAAAGCCGTTCACCCAAACAGCAGAAAAGCTCTAAGTCTTTCCAGAAAGAGTTTCCGTGATCTTCGCATAAACAAACAAAAATCGGCAAGAAATAAATATGATTTCATGGCGGAAAAACTGTTATGGTTTAAGGAGAACATGGACAGTCAAAAAGATGCATATACAAAAAAGGAATTGGTTGACTTGGTAAACGAATATCGACATAGATTTGACGAGGAGCTGGAACAGATTACCATAGTGAATAGCATAAAGGGACGTGATAAACTACAGTACGTATCAAGAGAAGCGGCTATTAAATTGACCACCGAAAAGGAAGATGCCGAATTTAGCAGCTGTGGGATAGAAGTACCCGATTTAATTAACGGACATCACTGCGAGTCGTTTAAAAAGTGGGACGGTGAAGCGAAATACATACCTAACATTAAACTGAGAAAAATATCACAAACAGACGTTGACAAACTAAACGAATAACCATAATACATGTAGTTGAATTGTGTATTAACATAACTCTATAAATTGGTTTTCGTTATTTATGAAGGGTGTACCAGAAACATAGTTACAATGTCTTGACACTTGTGTGTAGCACTCTAATTTGATTGTATGAATAGGCTTGGGATACACGTCATCCAAAAGCATGAGAATATTATTAATTAAGTTGACGTTTTCAGCTAAATACAATGAATCCTAAGTAGTTTGTCAGTGTTTCATTAATTCAGCTTTATCTTGATTAGACCGCTCAACGGGTAAGGCAGTACAAGAGATCCGATTCGTATTCATGTCATTATTGCACTAAAATATGTTGTGACTACCAATATCACAATAAAGCTGTTACAGACAACATTAGGGTCTTTTGAACTTGTTTTTTCCCCACAGATGGTTCTTAAATTTGCCAAATGAAGGATTCTCTTTTTAAAAAAAATTTTCATTTTAAAAAGTTTCGTGTAGATTGAATCATGTTTTTCTGGACACAACGCCTACTTATCTTTTTTGTCCACTACAGGAATCATTGATACATTGTTGGTGCACAAGAAGATGCAGAATAGGCCTACCTGAGAGAAAAGCCACCTCAAACCCTTTCCTGTCCTGGACAGGAGCCGGTGAAAGTCTATATCCGCGCTCATGACAGGCGTCTGCTATAAGTATAACGGCTTATTCTGAATGTGCACGTTAAAACCTGACCTGCGTTTTCAGAAATAGCGCTGTATACTACATATCGGCAGCAGCAGTAGGTTTCCTCTTTGCCAGTGGTGTTAACATAACCATACAAATACGTTAGACATCATGACACATACGATATTCAGTTTAGAATGTGATCAGAATTTAAGTTGGCGTTCACCAAAAGCGAATTTAAAATGAACTTTGCGAATATATTTAGTTAATTCGCCACAAAAAAACACCCCGCCATTTCAATATCACGTTCATTTTCATTGTTTGGCTACAGATATCCCAGACTTCGCCACATACGCGTACTGAAGTGGGACTAAACCTCAAATTCGGGGGAAAATTATAGAAATGAGACCTTTTTACCATGTATTTCTATCTTTCGATCATCAAAATTAGTTGTAATGCATGTAAAAATGCGTAGTGATTCATTTGCAACCCAATAGGTTGGTTGTAATGCTGCATTTTTGTTTAATTCTGGCAAACACCAGTGTGTTCACTCGACACAAATTGGAGCCCGGTCGTCTATGCTTCACCAACTGTTAATAAAATTTGGAGTTTCAGGGGTGTAGCGTGGTCTGAGCCTGGGAGGGTTCAAAGATCAACATACCGGACCCTTTTGTCAACATTTCGCTTGGAATTATTAGCGTTGGAAGGTGCCAAAAGTGGGGTGGGCACACTTTTAGATGTACACACTTTTACACTATTATAAAGCAAAATATCTGAAAGGGGGGGCATGTGTTTCCTACGCCAGTTGGAATATACATGAATAGCCCAATGTTGCATTACAAAATAATTGTTTTAGGCTCGGCGAGGCAGTCCGTTCGAATCCCCCAGCTTACAACCCTAGGTCTCACTTATTAATTAAAATATCGGTGCTCTAGGCCTAATGAATGATCCTCTACAGGATAGTAAAGCAGACGCATGTTTGCTTAAAACTAATAGGCCAACCATAGGAATCAAAGTTCAGCAAACTGTAAGAAATGATTATGCAAAGCAACTTACTTAGTATTCTTCTTGTGCAGTGACCATTGTGTCAATCGTATAGGGACTCGAAACGGCGTATGGTCAGGTCGCCAAATAAATAAAAATGGAGAAAACTTGGTATTTTCGCTTTTATTATACCTTACCAATCCTCAAACAAAGTGCAATTCCCAGACCACTGTGAGGGGGGGGGGGGGGAGGGAGGGGGGGAATTGCACTTTTTTTTTTAGGATTGGTAAGAAAAGAATAATTGGAAGTTAATTGCCCAAATATTATCTTCTTTAAAGCTACAACATACGAGCTCCTATTACTAGTCCCGTAGCCAGGATTTTTAGAGGGAGGGGGTAGTTTAGGCTTATGGCGAGACACTAAGCGAACCGCCAGTTGGTTAGGAGGGGTCCGGGGCTACGGGCCTGTAGAATTTGGATTTCACATTAAAATCTTGCTCGTAGTCATAGCCCAGTGGTACAGTGCCCGCCTGATGCGCGGTCGGTCTAGGATCGATCCCCGTCAGTTAACCACTGGGGTTTTTTCTCGACATAACCATAAGTCAGACGTCGATATAACCGTAGTTAAAATGTGTTGAGTGCGTCGTTTAAAAAAAAAAAAAAAAAATGCTCGTGGTTCGCTTAGCATTTTTTGGTAGAGGTTTGAAGCCTGCACCTAGTTTAACGAATTTGTTGGGACTTCACAACAAAAACGTCTTGTGCTGAAGTATATAAATTCATGTTATGATCAATATCTTCAACAGATTCAAATAACTAGATGACTTATACAAACTCATAAATAATATGGCCAGTGCACCACGACTGGTATATCAAAGGCTTTAGTGAAGTTATTCCGTCTGTGGGATGTCAATTGACACCCCTCCAGAAAATCAACCAAACTAGCCCATGAAGTGGGGACAGCTGGTTTCCTCTTTATCCCTCTGGGCCATAACCATATAACCGTAAATAAAATGTGTTGAGTGCATTGTTACATAAAACCTTTCTTTCTGTTGGGATGAAAATAATTATAATTTTCCAACATTTTAATGCCACGTAGTTTTAAAAGTGTGCCATCTCACCTACAACCCCACATATATTTGAAGTTAACTCCAAACAACTGTTTAAATAAAACACGACAGAACACCAGCATTTAACATCCGTTTATTAATACAGTTCCAGTCAGATATTAAGTTGTAAACAAGTTGGTAAACACATTGCATTAAAAACGACAATTTCACAGTTGCACTAGGTTACATAAAATGAGCAATAATAAGAATATTTCTTAAGAATGAGGCCCCCAACCTGCCCCACTGACATTTAATTAACTACCGATGTGATTAGTTCTAGTGTTGTATTTTGAAGGAAAGTACTACATACAGTTACCAACATTTTCTCACTACACTTTATCACTTGCCAGTCTATTCTGTGGGATACCAGATCTGTAGACCAAATTCCATTTATTCAAATTTGGTTTTTAAAAATCTGTTCAAATAGTGTTCTAAGAATTGTTCAACTAGTTGGCAATATTACTGAAAATTTAGCTGGTAATAAAATACACAATTTTATTAAAATTGAATACGTTGGGCAATTTAAACAGAAACCCACAAGAATGAACAGATATTAACAAGGCTGCAGTCCATCAAATATGAAATTTGGTCGTTATCATTTCATATATCAGTGATTTAATGATACTTGTGTTGTAAACTAGGGACAAATTAGACCACTGTTGACATTTTGTTATCTTTAATCGTCAGAGCACTTGAAATTGTTTTATGAATATTTGTTATCAATATCAACCTATTCAACCGAGATTAGATATATAGTCCTTCGTGCACAATTATGTGTTCTTTCAACACTTTTCAAGTGTGGCATTATTAACACTACCAGAAGTACCTTCCAGTTCATGGTTAGTTCACATTTATCCCATGGTCCTAAGGTTAAAAATTGACATATACATGTATGTATAAATCTATAACACTGTTCACGATTCTTCCTGGTCTTCCAGCTTAGGAGCAAGGTAATATCTCAAGAATCCAAGTTCTCCAATTTTGTACTCAACAACTAAAAAATAAAAAATAAAATATTTTACTTCTGCAGGTAATACCACAAATAGAAGATAATAATAAATGTGTAAAATGACAGAACATAATGTGTAAAATGACAGAAAATAATGCAAAACACAATGAAAATGTTCAAATAATTTAAAAGCAGTAAACCTGCATTAGATGTAAATATGCTGGGGATAAAGCAGGTCGTCATGTGTACGTACACCCACCCCATAAAAAAACCACACCCAATCCCATATACTAAATAAGTTGAAACTAAAAATATGTGCAAGGTCTGTTCCGATTAACAGAACAATCTAATCTAATTATGTACACCTGAAAACAAACACTAACCGTACATACGGCAAGTGCTTTACCACTGGGCTGCATCACACCCTATATATTTGAACTTGTGGTGACCACAATCTGCCCAAAACAGGTTGTTAATATTAAACTAATGGACAAAGCAAAAAAAGCAAGAAAGAAATGCTTTATTTAATGATATACTCAACACATTTTATTAACGGTTATATGGCATCAGACATATGGTTAAGGACCACACAGATTTTGAGAGGAAACCTGCTGTTGCCACTTCATAGGCTACTCTTTCTGATTAGCAGCAAGGGATCTTTTATTTGTGCTTCCCACAGACAAGATAGTACAAACCAGGGCCTTTGTTGAACCAGTAATGGATCACTGGCCGATGCAAGTGGTTTACACCTACCCATCGAGTCTTGCAGAGCACTAACTCAGGGTTTAGAGTCTGTATTTGGATAACAAATCCCATGCCTCGACTGGAATCTGAACCGATGGCCTAACACGATGCCACAGGCCGGTCATACAGTGATAAATATATGAACAAGCATTTTGGGAGTGCTGCTAAGCAATACATGCCCCCTTACTTGACATAACAATTTTTTTTAATCATCTCCTAAATTCAAGGGCCATAACTAAAAAGTGGGTAAATCACCATAAAACTTAATCTGAATAGGTATATACAAATGATAAAGATATATACAAAATTTCATCTGAACATCTCCAGGCAATGCAAAAATACAGAAAATAAATTTTGACATCTCCAGAGTTCAGGGGTCATAACTCCATTAAAAATGTGTAAATCACCATGGAAGTCGAAACATGATCTGTAACAGTATGAGACAAACTTGTACACAAAATGTGAGCTCAATATCAGGAAACCAAATTTTAGTGTCGCTCAAGTTCAAGGGCCATAAACACTGATGTTGACCATACCGAGAGGGACGTCCTG
Organism: Dracogyra subfuscus; assembly: GCA_016106625.1. Lineage (NCBI taxonomy): Eukaryota > Metazoa > Mollusca > Gastropoda > Neomphalida > Peltospiridae > Dracogyra > Dracogyra subfuscus. The sequence goes on along the minus strand of JAECMU010047559.1, from coordinate 5,105 downwards.
TGACATGGACAGTGTCACTTGTCCGGAGAGTGGCGTCGCCTTTGTGAAGAAGTTGAGATATCGCAGAGCAAATGTCAGACACACAGCCTGGTTCATGTCGATGGTCACAGCTTCATCTTCCTTGTCAGCATCGGCCTTCTGGGCCAGCTTGATGTTACCTGAAATATTAAACAGGCACACATATACAAGCTGGCATAAAAATACAGGGCTTTATATTGCATTTAAGTCAAGCCAATAAACCGTAGGCCCGATATTATTATGCCCTAATTAAGTACTACAAACATGCTGACTTAAAAAATAAAAAAACCCACTGACATTTTAAGTTTAACAAGGCTAGCTCTGGCCGTCGCTAAATTTGCCAATTTTGGAATTAATTGGCTAATTTTATTTTAATTTGGTGAAAGAATCAATTGATAATTTTTAACAAAATAACTGGTTATCTACTATAATATATGGATGTTTAATATATATATTTTGGCAACATTTTCTAATCCAGAGTCATCACTGTTTAATTACATTAAATGAACACTAGGAATTGAAAAGTATACTTTCTAGAAATTAGTCTTGTAGTGTATCTTCTAAAAAACAGTGGTTTTCAGCTAAATTCCAACTTTAGATGCATTTTAATACATAAATCAGTTGTTATTACCTGTTCCCAAATCCCCACTCGCTGAAAACTTCACACCTTCCTTTGTGCAAGCAATAACCACTGAATCTCCAATTTGACTCAAATCCCTGCATATCCTTTGAAATTCACCAGAAGGCATTTTAACCACACAACTGTATTCTGTATCCTAAAAATATTAAAACATGGGTTGGTCATTATTGAAGCATCCTTTAATATACAAGTTCAAATGTGCAGAAATGTTAATATTTTGTAACACATGATTAAAAATTCCTCAAACATGAAACTAATTCAGTGTCGTTGATAGTTGCATCCATGAATACAAGTTCATCTCAATGCATGTTCAAAAAAAAAGTATTAAAGTTTTTATTTAATTTCAATTTTCTTTTAACATGCATTAAAATGAACATTCTTAGATGAAACTATAAACCAAGTTTCATTGATGTACATTTTTTTGGTGAGAAATGGAGCTAAACACTAAACTTTAACATAAATGCAAAATATGATGGGACACCACAAAAGTGGATAAAATGTGCTTCAACTCGTCCAGAAACACAACTATCATCTTCACAAGCAACATCTTGTGATCTCCTAGTAGATATTACTTCTTATAATCTTGATTGTTTTAATTTTAATCAGAAGACATTTTGTTATGTCACAGTCGTTCTGCTAGTTAACGAGTCTACCGCTGTCAAATATAATGACATTCAACCCACATTATTGACACTGTTTACAATTATTGCTAATGAAAATTATGATTATAGATGATAAAAAGAATACCCCCATCAGATGTCATAATTTATCAGCACACTGTTCCTAAAAGTATAAAAAATCATCGAATTTCATACTTTTATAAACTGTTACTGATACATTATATCACAACACGCGAGGAGCATTCTCTTTTAACCACAAAATATTAACGACTTACAGGGATGCCCAAATGTTCAGTATCCAAGTCTACCAATTTCATGGCATAATCAGACACTTTTTCCTGATCTGCAATGAAAGAAAAAAAAGATTAATTAAAAGTAACCAGTAACTTCCAGACCTATTTCTCTCTTTGTCATAACTATATGAACACTAAATGAGTTATCCTTATCAGACCGTGTGATCTATTACTGTACAAAAGTGGACTGTTTCTAATTAATAATAAATTAAAGAGGCAACTAATTTTGATCGAATTGGTACGACCTCGAAGATGGCTATTAACCCTGTGTTTTCCGATTTGTATAGCGAAGATAAGTACCAGTCCTATATTAAAATATTGTGGCAATCAATATACAAAATTATTTTATGTGCTGTTTGTTAAGTGTAATGTGTTATTTTTCACTCGCCAGATTGAAATTACGGGCGCTGGTCTGAACTGGTATCATGAATTCAATACATGAACGAAAAATGGGTTACGCAAATGAAACTATTGCTCTCGCTATTTTCAGGCCAGATGTTTCATTTGTGTGTTGAAAAAATATATGAATATGCACCACCCCACAGGCAGGATAGTACATACCACGGCATTTGATATACCAACTGCACATCAAAAAGAAAGAAATGTTTTATTTAAAGACGCACTCAACACATTTTATTTACGGTATATGGACCACATGATTTTGAGAGGAAACCCGCTGTCGCCACTTCATGGGCTACTCTTTATGTCGATTAACAGCATGGGGTCTTTATTTTCGCTTCCCACAGGCAGGATAGCACAAACCATGGCCTTTGTTGAACCAGGTATGGATCACTGGTCGGTGCAAGTGGTTTACACCTACCCATTGAGCCTTGCGGAGCACTCACTCAGGGTTTGGAGTCTGTATGCCTATCTGGATTAACAATGCCTTGCCTCGACTGGGATCCGAACCCAGTACCTACCGGCTTGTAGACCGGTGGCCTAACCACAATACCACCGGTCCATTGAAAAATTAAAATGTCAGCTACAGGTTCATAATGCAGGGCTAGCTCCGACACTCGCCAATTGCAAATTTTTAAAGCAGTTGGTGAATTTTATTTTAGTTTGGCAAAATAATTTCATATAATCAGGGGTAGGAATTGGTTAACTGTAAAAGAGAAAATCTAGCAGGATTCCAGAAATTCTCGAAATCCTAGGTTAAAATCTGTGCCATCTGACACATTTTGAAAGAAAGGATGATTAAAATGGGAGGAAACGCAATATTCCATTAGAGAAAAACAGCTGATCCAAGGATAATTACCACCCCTGTATAATTTTTATATTTTTTCTGCAATTTATGAACTTTAATACAGAATTTGGCGGATTGTTTTGCTCACCCAGAGCTAGCCGTTACGGGTTACGTGATAACAAAATGGGTTACCCAAATTTATGTTCAACCTGTAGCTGGTTTACACAAATGGTCAATTATCAGAGGCCTGCCACAGCATGATACTTACTTGGTGCTTCAAAAACAAATGTGACTGTGTCAGCAGTGTCATCTGCTTTGATAGTAATGACGTCATCGTTCCCGGCACACTTCAAAATTTTTGACATGCTGAAAAAGATATTGAAGTGTATTTTCTAAATGCAGAGCACAAGGTAGCATATAAGAATTTATCGCTAATGGCAATATTTTAAAAGCATTGCCACAGATGACAGCAATTTTGAAACAAGACTATGGAGGTTTTTTTTCCAAAGTGACTTTTACAGCAATCAATACGACTGAAGGGTTATTTTACTGAACGTAGAAATATTTCAAAAGCTCAAATGTTATATTAGCAGATAATATATACACAGGTATAGTGTGCCATTATCCATGAGCTTTACAGACAGCAGACATTTTTAACCAGTGGCAGAAAAGTACGGTCTATGACACTCCAATCATACAGCAATTTACATCTCAATGACAACAATTGGACAAAATTTTACAAACCCCAAAACCCATTAATTTTACCAAGTTGTTTTTGTTTCTCCCTTAAAATAACTGATATCGGGTCCACTTGACTCGTAGAAATACTTAAAATGGAAGATAAATCAACATTCGGTGCGGATCAACAAAGCCAAATGATGTAATTTGTATGATTTTTAAGGCCCCTGATGTTAGAATTTGTTTTCAATTATTATATTCGATCTGCAAGATATGCTACATTTTTGTGCCTCTACTGTAATGAATAGTATTCATAATCCATTCATAACAATTGTAAATAATTTTGAGTGGATAAACGGTCAATTAAGGATAAATTCATTTCAAAAATAATAAAATTACAAACTTCACCGGTAATGCCTATCAGTATTGCCATCAATAAAGGGGATGATCTTCTGCGATCACAGAAAAACAAGACGGAATCACGGAATTTAGTAACTGAAAGGGAATTCTTGATTTTTTAAAAATAACCTTCAAAAGTTGCATTTATGGTTCAAGTACCATTATAAATCTTTTAGGTAAATTTAAGATTCAATATTGACAATATATGCAGTGTTTTCTGTATGCTGGAACAAATAAAATGTTATCACGTGTTTTTGTTTTTGGCAACTAATGTAAGATTAAGAACAATGCATTACCAAGTTCTTGTTCATATTTTTGTGTGAAAATTGCCGAGTTTGTCAGTGGTGTTTTGTTTACAAAATTTACCCATAATTCATTAGATAAAATGAAACTGAAAGCCAGTACACAATCAACAAGTATTTATTGTTTGAATTTAATGGAGAATGGATCTCTTTATTATTGTTAAATACACAAAATAATTAACCGGAATTAAGATTGTGGTTTTGTTTTAATTGCGGCTTATTAAATAAGTTATTTAAAGGTTGCGGTTTATGTACAGACGAAGGTCGGAACTTTGTCAAAAATCAAATGGTGTTTTTGTCTTTATTAGTGGCAAGTGAAGTTTTTTTAAAGTTTGTTTCAACAAAAAAAATTACAGGTTTTTACAAAAATGGCAATAGCAAAGCAGAGCTCTCAGAGCTGGAATAATAACACATAAATGGATATAAAAAGTACACTAACTGAACACGCCCCCCCCCAAAAAAAAACACCAGAATTTGCCAAAATCTGAAACGGAAAATCATCCCCTCTACATCAAGTGTTGGTAAAATGCAGATCGGACCAGAAGGCTTGACAAATTGATTTTTTCCTTTAAAAAATATTAAACAAAGTGTTCGGCAACTGCTTTCCCGAAAGTTTGTCCACTCACCTCGGACAATTCGTCTACTCAATGACTGCATTTTTTTCCAAACATTAATAGTTATTCTTTGACATTGTAATCGTTTTTTAACATTATTTTGTGGTATACTATAACTAAAACAGTAAAATTCTGTTAGAATTCAACATTAATATCCAGTTTTTAATAACTGTTTGTATTCATTATCATGCGGACGATTCGTCCACTCGCTCGTACAATATCTCACATGTTACGATGTGGTAAATAGGTAATGCAAGCCTCCGCGTCGGAAGACTTCATTACCCTCCCCCCCCACACACACCTTATGTAGGCTAATGTTCTCCTTCAATGGCGTAAATTCTACCCACTGTACAAC
>JAECMU010047523.1:9487-22568 GCA_016106625.1 Dracogyra subfuscus | reverse complement strand
GACCGAAGGGGGTTTTCACCTGGATTCTTTGCAAGCACTTGCACCCACGACAGGCGTGCGCTACAACAGCTTGCTCTGAATGTGCATGTTAAACCCTATGACCTGACCTTGAAATGAAAAAATGTATCTTGTGACTTTACCCAGTGCATGGCTAAGTGCCTCTTTTGATGCACATGCAGTCAACCATTTTGCTTAATCTCATTCCAGCCAGTGCACCATGACTGGTTTATTAAAAGCCATGTTATGTGCAAGATCCCTTGCTACTAATGGAGAAATTTAGTGGGTTTCCTCTCTAACACTATACGTCAAAATTAGCCAATAGCCAATGATTAATAAATCTATGTGCTAAAGTGTTGTCATTAAACAAAACAAACTTTTTCTGATCAGATCAGAGGTTGTGGCCATTAGAGACATGCTTGAACCTATAATTACATGTATAGTATAATTAAGTAAGTTAATAGTTTTGTATAAATGTATTTTAATGCAAATTAGGCATTACATTTAAATATATTTTGTGGCCACAAATTGTAATAATTTAGTTTTACGTAGCTGGGTAACTTTTGTTTGTTGTATCTGTCAATTATGTTCATTCATTGTTTTGCATGCACAGTCACTGTATGTTACATGGTAAATAAAAAGTAAATTCCTCTTTGCTACGCTCTCTATATTTAATACCCACGTGGCCAAAAAATATCTTGGTTCATATCAAAGTGTTACATCAAGTGGGACATAACAACATCATTGATTGGCATGCAACAACCTTAGTGTGATATCATAAAAATTAGATCATTGATATGAATTAAAATCAATTATGGGTAATAAATAGGATATTAAACTTTTCGTATCATGTTTATGTTCCTCATGAAATAATTTTCATTGTCACAATTAAAAAATTATTTCATGAGGAACATAAATATGATTTGAAACGGAAGCTTGTTTAATATCCTATAGATACATGTGTATGATAGTTTCTAGAAACACACATAACATATTAACACCCAAGTCCACTTTTGTAACATCAGTACAGCTACATATAACCTACAGGATATCCTCTTCACACTACACTATGAAGATGAGAACATTTTAACACTTGTATTTTCCTCTTGTTTCTCTCTAGCACATCTAAGGGCGGGACATAGCACAGTAATAAAGCTCTAACTTGATGTGCAGTCTGTTTGGGATTGATTCCCGTCGGTGGGCCCGTGAGGCTATTTCTCGCTCCTGTCAGTTCACCATGACTGGTACATAAAAAATCATGGTATGTGCTATCCTGTCTATGAGATAGTGCATATAAAAGATCTCTTGCTGGTAATCAAAAAGAGTAGCCCATGAAGTGGCGACAGCAGGTTTCGTCCCTCAATATTTGTGTGGTCCTTAACCATATGTCCGGTGCCATATTATAACCGTAAATAAAATGTGTTGATTGCATCATTAAATAAAACATTTAATTTCCTCTGGACATCTTTTTTGTTCAAGCATGGTCGGTTGTTAATATTTTGCTAACACCTATAATTTTGCAAGAAAATATATCCAGTAGTGTACAGTTAGAGTATTTACTGTTCTTTTGGGAACGATTCCAAAACTGGTTACATGAGAGATGAGGGAGCCAATGTATTGTATATTTACTTCGCTTAAAATTAAATTTTATTTAAAGAAAGTATAAATAGATATAAAATTGCAGCAAACCTATCACGCATAAAACTTGAATTATAGAGCAACTCACCTCCCTTTTTACAACAGCCCTTATTATTTGAAAGTTAATTAAAGTTCAAAGATGTTTTGTTTAATGACATTACTAGAGCACATTGATTTATTAATCATTAGCTGTTGGATGTCAAACATTTTGTAATTTTAACAAAAAGTCTTCAGAGGAAATCCTCTACATTTTTCCATTGGTAGTAAAGGATCTTTTATATGCACCAGACCACAGACAGGATAGCACATATGACCTTTGGTGTACCAGTTGTGTGTCACTGGTTGGGATGGGACAGAATGATCGATGGGTTTGAAAAGGAGATTTGATTGTATGCTTTTCATTTAGTTTATTACATACTTGAGGTGAGCAGCTCTCTACTGACTGAGCTAGTTACCCACCTACACTCTTAGTAATGTGGCAAACATGTCAGGTGTGGATATCATGAACATGTGATCTGTTGTTCTGCCTTAGGACAAGGTTGATGTAATTGGAACTTTTGTTATTTTCCATTACAACTCACATTAAGAACATCAGTTTCTGCAATATCCATATCATATATATTTGTGTACTTACTGCATTACTTAACTCTCATAAAAATTCCTTTCTTTGTGGAAGTGCCATATTGCACTTCATGAACTGGTGCCATTCACTCCTATAGCAGGTTATTTGATTTAACCCTACAGCATCTATTGAGAAAGTTTGTTGTTTCCAGCTTGATGTACTGGTATTAACCTTCCCACACACCACACAATATTTCTATGCATCAACCGTTGTGAATGAAGTTGGCATTTATTGATGTTGTATTCTCATTAATTTTACAACAGGTAGCTAGGTAAGATCAGTAAGTCTGATAATGACTTAGGTAACTGGGTAGTGTTTTTTTGGTATGTGTGTGTGAGTAAGTTCATTGTTTTGTATGTACAATTATCATTGTATACTACACTGTGAAATAAAAAATAACAACAAACATTACAATAAAATTAACATGAAGAGAATGACATCTTGCTGATTGGACATGAATGGTGATGACAAATGAGAAACAGGAGATATGGTCACCCATGGATATAGTTATATACAATCTAGTCTTGTTTCAGAGTCCATCAAACACAAGTATCTCTTGGGAACTGGCATTATAAAGCACAAACTCGGCCAGCTTTTTTAAAACACTGGAACAGATAACAAAACACACATACTGCTTTAATTATCTGCTTTATTGCAGTTTATTTACTTTGGATACATAACAAGAAGCTGTTAAACTAGAAACCAGTTTCAGTGAATGAACAGACATGCCCATTTTGTTTAGAGAGTTGAACTGTGTGGATTATCTCCCACAGTCGTGGTTATGTAACCACAAGTGATTAAAGACAGACAGAGTAAACTCCCTGCTGCTTTCATGATAAAGAGCAAAAACATTTTCTTCCTTCTCGGATTGTTTGTTATTGTTATATTGGTTAAAAATGTCCCGGCAGCTGACCGCATGCCTCGAATATATCTTTTAGATTTATATTGCTTGCAGTTAGCTTAAACTACATTTTTTTTATGTCATGTGATCAAAGGTGTCAGCATTTTATGGCTTGATGACTGGTATGTTGCTAGAGGCATTTAAATTTTTATATTTAATTAATCTCTACTTAGAGTTTGTGCTGCTTTTAGTGGGTAATTAAAAAAATGTTCAAAGAAAAAAATTATGTGAAAATAATCGCATTGTTTGGTTATAAAATGTTTGTTATTATTACTTGTTTTAATTAAACTTTGCTTTCTGTTATGTCTTAGATTTTGTGTTAGCCCTGTTTCTCACAAACACTAAGCCGTAGGTCAGTTAAATGTGGGTCATAATTGTACCTACACAGGATAGTTGATCATCTCAATTCACACTAAAAAAAAGAGAAGTAATAATTAAAAGAAATTACATAGAAAACTATAATTAATCATGAAATCATTAATCATAAAAAAGTCCCCCCCCCCCCCCCCCCCCACCAGTTGTGTATGTGACATTTGATTTTTGTATATTTCTTGAGTTTATTATGGCCCCCTCTGTTCATGAAACACATTTTTGCCATTCTGATATGTATAATATTTCAGTGAATATTTTGAAAGATGAATATAGCAAAGTATCCATGCAGTAACCGATCTATGTTGTTCTGGGGTGTACATAAAGGATGTATAATAACACTTCAATACATTGTTTAATCAGACCCCAATATAGGAAAAAAGCCAACTCTTTGCTAAAAGAAACAGTTTGAAGTTATGCAGTCTGAGGTTGAACAAAGAAAGTAGGCCAGGACTGTAAACCTCATGTGTCATAATTATTATTGAATCAGTGGCTAATATTTGCTGTTAGACATATTGTAATTGTTTTGGAAGGGTAAAAGATTGGTTTTGTATATTATAATGACATTACTTGTGCACATTGATAAATTAATCATCGTCTGTTGGATGCCAGACAGATGGTAATTCTCACATGTACCGGTAGTTTTCAGAGAAAACCCACAGCATGGCACTATATATATTTCTATTCTGCATTTTCTCACAGACAAGACAGCACATACCATGGCCTTTGATATACCAGTTGTGACAGACAGCAGTGAGATAATGAATATTTTTGGAGGGGTTGGGCCTAAGTCGTATTGCATATGTATGCTAGTTCAACAGAGAATAAAAACCAATTATAGTAAAAAATATATATATATAAAAAGTGTTTAATTTTTTTTAATGTAAAGCACTTTAAATTATTTGTGTAAAATTAATCTGGCAACTTGATTAAGATATAAATACTGAATGAAAGCTAATTTAGCTTCTGGTTTTAATTGAGCGTGGTTTTAAAAGTGACGGAAGTATATATTAAGCTGCAGATGAACGGACAGGTATTATTATCCCGGTTGATGTGACAGCCCTGTACAGGTGTGAACACTTCCTGTTGGGCTCCACACAATGATAAAGCAAATATGTGGAAGCAACTGACATTTTTCTACAAATCCCCCGTCTTGGCAGGACAGCATACAAAAAACAACTGCTTTTGCTTGCTCCGACACTTGTGTGGGAAATTGACTGACACCACTCACAGATAAGCAGGTAGTAACAGACATTTAAAATTCTCTCTGTTTAAACATGTCTCCTAGGAACTGGTCCAAACTAAACAGTTTCGTTGTTTTTGATTGATATCTGTGAGGAGAGAAGCACATTATTGTGTTTTTCTTTCCAAGTATCACATTAAGGGTGATACAGGAACCCGAAGGAAGGTTGCATACCACAGATAACAAGATGAAAGGGGTGTGCATTGTTAACTGACAAGCAGCTCATTAGGTAACTTTGAAATGTGTACGGGCTAGATGTGCAGAAACCTCCACATATAGTACTTGTGATAAGACTGTTTTGGAGATGGAGATGGAGAAGGATAGATGGATAGATAGCTCAATGGAAATAGACAAAAGAAAGGAAAGGATTATTTGTTTAACAACAACACAGCACATTTTAAATTATCACTATATGTTGAGATCTAACATATCGTTATTTTAACTTGGTAGAGAGAGAGAGAGAGAGAGAGAGAGAGAGAGAGAGAGAGAGAGAGAGAGATACATACAGACAGACAGACAGACAGACAGACAGACAGACAGACAGACAGACAGACAGACAGACAGACAGACAGGAACCTGCATGCCAAGCAACTCATTTGGAAACTGAAATGGATAGATAGCTGAGTTGAAAAAAATATTTTTTTTTGTTTAACAACACTTCAGCACATTTTGTTATATGTCTACAATTTGGTATCTATTTTGACCATGTAGAGGGATAGGGAACAGAAAGAGAGGGAGAGAGAAATAGGGCGGCAAGAAAAAAAAATCTACTAGAACAACTTAGGCTACTCGTACTGAAAACCGAACAACAGCGAAGGATCTTTAAAAATGAAGCACTTTTCAATAGACAAACATCACATATCACAGCCTTTGATGTGCATGTAACCAGCATGTGGAATGTGGGGAATCAACTTTGAATCAGAAGGAACTTGTGTGGAGGGCATTGCCCGATGAGGCAAATGCAAAGCTGGTAAGGGAGGGGGTCAGTATGGGAGTCCTATCCAAGAAAGGTTTTGAATATTGACCCCTCTTTAACACTATCCTGGTGGGTTTTTTGCTGATTTTGAAGGATTTTAAAAATATTTTTTTTGTTTTGTTAATAACATTTATTTGATCCATGCATCCTGTGAAATATACTTCATACATCGTAACCTTTGAGAGAGTCAGTTCATTTCAAATCAGTTAGTGCTTTACTCTTCAGTTTCAGTTGACATTTTTAACAAAAATACCTGTCATCTACATGTATAAATCTAAAATATGGGCTCTGTATTCCAAGTAGATTTTGAGAATTTGTCATTGTGCAAACCATGGTAACCCTGTGTAAAATTTTGTTCTGAAATTGCCGCCATGATTTTATTCTATTTTTTAAGACCCATTATCCCAGGAAATAATGTACATTGTACACATAAATCTGACATTTTGTATGGGAACTATAGATAAAGGTTATAAATGTCTTATAACAGATGTATAGGAGACTGATAATTTTCAGTAGTCAAACTGAACACTATCTTATAATATTAGGCGTACACACATTTGACTTTTTCTCTGTCAATTCCATCCAAATGCTGTGTAAATCTTACATAATACAACTGAGGATGGAACAACATCCTTCCATAATTGAAAAAAGAGCTTTATCAATGAAAAAACACAAAAACAATAGAAAACCCACAACATTTTTCTTTTAGTAGCAAGGGATCTTTTATATGCACCATCCCACAAACAGGATAGCACATACCACAACCTTTGATATACCAGTCGTGGTGCACTGGTTGGAACAAGAGATAGTCCAATGGGCCAACCAATGGGGATCGATCCTAGACTGACCTTGCATGTATGTGAGTGCTTTACCACTGGGATCCCGCCCCTCACCACACCTCAGATGAGCCACCTGAGCAACAGGTATCTGTCAATGGAAGTGTTTTCTTGAGGTGTGATGGATGGCTGGTTCGATCCTCTTGTTACACTCAGTGGGATATTTCCTATACCACAGTTGGTCTATCAAAGACCTTGTTATTTGCTATCCTGTTACAAATTAAACATACACGATCTGACAGAATCTGATACAAGATGGGTTTTGATATTCTTCTAACATGTATAGTAGACCATGTTACAAGTATATGTGACAATTATCTAACATATCGTAACTAGTGATTGGACTATATAAACATTAATTGCTATTTATGAGGTAATTTTAAGGGGGTGGGGAGGGGGGGTGGGGAGTCCTGAATCGCCAAAACAAACTTTAACTTTGATATGCAGCTATAGGCAAATATAAAAGAAGGTGAGAGAAAAAGAGCAGGTGTTTTCCACACAACACTTACAAAACATGCAGCACTTCACAAGGTTCTATATAAATATAAGTAACATTGCCATGCAGTGACATAGATTTCCTGTATACAGTGCACTCTTTGTCCAACTAGGCTTGATTACAGTGACAATAGCTTGAGTAAAATCTATTTAAACCAACATTAGTTTTATACTCGCATAGTTTGTCATTCCTCCCTGAAGTCAGTTTACACATTTTGAACTGTATTTGCAGTGCATTAATTGTTAACTGCATGGGTTATACAGTAAATAATGACTAAATGTTGATCTGCTTGCAATTACACATGCAATCAGTGTTAGCATGCAACACTATGTGTGTGTAGGTGTGGGGGGGGGGGGTACAACCAGTCTGAAACCTGACTGCTTAAACATGATATCAAGGAATTCAATTGTTAAAACTCCATGCAGTTTAGTAGCATAATAGAAACATTTGCCATCACTGAAGAAGCAAATGTTTTATTTAATGATGTACTCATCACATTTACGGTTATATGGCGTCAGACTTATGGTTTAGGGCCACACAGATATTGAGATAGGACAAATTCTTAAGTTCGAGCTCTGGCAAGTAATTAAAAAAAAAATATTGAGGGTGCTAATCATGCAGTCGCAGACCTTGCTTTTTAAGTTGCGAGGGTGCGATCGCGCCTGTACAGTGCACATAATTTCATTCAGACGAGTGTGAAAAACAGCGCACTTTACATTCAACAAACGGCGCACGTAAACTAGATGGTTTTATTTATTTCCTCTGCTGACAAAAATCAATTGTTTTAATATCTCATTTAACTGATAGGAAGGTCCTTTTATTAAAACAATATAAATTAAAAACATGGCAGTGGCTTTCATGTAGTCGTTAAAATGGTATTTTTCTTTGTTGAATAAATCGGGAAATACTGGTTTAATAGACAGTTCTGTGGACCTATCAGTCAAAATCCAATCTGAGCAATACTACCTATTGTATTTATTTGGAGAGTGACTTTTCACTCGCCTTAGCATATTGAGGTGTGCAATTTTCCACTCGGCTATAATTTTCAAAAAGCAAGGACTGCAGTCCCAATCTATTTTTTACCCTTACAGAATTAACAATTCCATATTTGAATAAGAAATGGTATGGCAGAAATGGTATGCTATAATAGAATAGCTGTACGCTGCTATATGCTCTCTATATAAATTATACAGCCAGTTATTTTATCTCCAAAACACTGTAGCTATTATTAATGCCATTTAATATACATTATGTCTAAAATGTCATCTCTTTAATGTATATTGCTAAAATATACACCGGCCTTGTTCAGTATTCTTTTTCATCTTTCTTTGTATTGTAATGTATGCTTTGCTGCTCCAGCATGAATATTTCATTTTATTATCTTGGTTTCGTTTCATCTTGATTTTGATCTTTTGGATATATTTGTAAAATATAATTTGGGAGGGGGGGTGGTGGTGGGTGGGAGACCTAAATATAATAAACATTTGCCTGTTGGCTAAGCATAAATATTGTTTAAACCAAGTATGAATATTCACCAAACATGTATACATGTATGTAATCGCCTTTGAATAAGTGTTGCATGCAACACCAAACTAAACAGAATTTCATTATCCCGCTTCTAAATAAGTCATGTTGATTTATTTTCTAAACTTCTGCACATTGTATTAGTTTAACATTTACATTTTTGCATTCAGCTCATTTTCTCATAAACTACCTCCAAGCTAGATCAATGACACTTGGTTCATAGTTTTATATGTAGATGTTGATCTCACAATGTTTCTTTGTTTCCTTTTGTCCAGGACTGCATATTGTACTGTAATCTCGATGTATGTCTTGTGATTTCAATACTGGTTGGTCTAGGATCGATCCCAGTCAGCCGACCCATTAGGCTATTTCTCTTTCTATCCAGTGCATCATGTCTGGTATATCAAAGGATGTGGTATGTAACGTGTTTTTGCTGTCTATGGGATGGTGCATATAAAAAATCCCTTGGTACAAATGAAAAAAAACAACACCAAACATCCAATAGCCATGCACTGATTATTCATAAATCAGTGTGCTCTAGTGATGTCATTAAACAAAAGAAACTCTTTTTTTATTATTACTATAGCCAAAACAAATATGATTTTTACCACTCACTACTCTGTGACTTAATAACTCACCATGACTTGATGCCCAAGAGAGTTATGTTAATTAATACATAATTCCTCAAAATCTAAATAAAATTCTGACATATCTTTTAATTTTATTTAGTGTTAATATCAATTAGCTTCAGGCCTGCTGTTCTGGGTGCACATGTCAGCTATATAGAGTGTTCAGGTCCAGAAAAGAAGGTGGTTAATGAGAGAGAAATCAATATATAATGAACTTGTACACCAAACAGAGCTAGTAAAATTCCAAATCCAGACTGATAGGTGCTGGGTTCAACTCCAACCAAAAATGAGTGTACAGCTCATGTGGGTGTGCATGGGGATGTAATATCTTGTCTTGGTTACAGATGTAAAAGAAAGGAAATATGTTTGTTTTATAATAAAATTTACATGAGTATTCAAAATGATTTTCTTGTCATTACAGATGCAGCAACACTTGTCTAACATGTGTGTTGGGCTGGGCTGAGATGGTGATCTTGCTCTTGACTACTTTTCTTCGTGAAGTCCCAGGATGAAGTTTTGGCAGCGTTTGGTCATCCTGTGCAGTTCAGCATTCCTCATGCTGACTGTTGTCTACTTCTACAGTGATAACCAGATCCAAAGTCACGTCAGTCGAGCCCGGCTTCGTGAATCTCACCTGTGGCCTCTTGGCTCTCAGACGTTCTCCTTAGACCACAATGATGAGATGTGCCATTTCAAAATCACTGCAAACTCCCACTCGAACATTTCAACCTATGATCTCTACCAACAGACCAACTTCAATGTGAATCCTGATGGCTCGTATGAAATGCCAAGCCCACCACCCGACTATCCGAACAAATCTGACTGGGATTTGGAACCGCTAACCGTCATAGTGGTCCCTCACTCCCACCAGGACCCGGGCTGGCTGAAGACAGTTGATGAATACTACATCGACCAGACAAAGCACATCCTCACCAACATGGTGAACAAACTGACGGAGTACCCCAACATGACGTTTGTCATGGCAGAAACCGTGTTCTTCAGCATGTGGTGGAATGAGCTGGAGGACGCTGTGAAGGTTCATGTGAGAAGACTGGTGCGCCGTGGACAGCTGGAGATTGTGATGGGTGGCTGGGTGATGCCCGATGAAGCCTCCACTCACTACACATCTGTCATTGACCAGCTGGTGGAGGGCCATCAGTGGATGTGGGAGAACCTCGGGGTCAAGCCTCAGAACAGCTGGTCCATCGACCCGTTCGGGTACTCGGGCACCATGCCCTACCTCTGGAAGAAGGCAGGAATGGATAACATGGTTATCCAGCGAGTTCATCAGTCCATAAAAGGGTCACTGATTTCTCGACAAAGTTTAGAGTTCAACTGGCGACAAGCCTGGGATTCCAAAGGCACCACAGATATTCAGTGTCATATCATGCCATACATGCTGTACAACATTAAGTTCACATGCGGACCAAACAAATATATATGTTTATTGTTTGACTTCAGGAATATACCACATGAATATTCAGAAAGCAGATCCAAAGCTATCACAAATGAAAATATAGAAAAGCAGGCAAAGTATCTATATGAGCAATATAGAAAAAAGTCCTATCTGTATAAATACAACACAATATTGGTGCCACTGGGTGATGATTTCCGATACAATTATGAAATAGAATGGGATCAACAATATGAAAACTATGCCATGTTGATGAACTATATGAATTCTAAAAAAGAGTGGAAAATAAATGTAAAGTTTGGAACACTCAAAGAATACTTTAAATTAATGAGAAAAGAAAAATCTTTCAAGATGTCGCATGGTCACGACAGAGGACTGCCAGTGCTGACTGGTGACTTCTTTCCATACTCTGACCAGAACAGTGAGTACTGGAGTGGATACTTCACAACTCGCCCCTTTGATAAAAAGTTCTCCCGGGATGTACAGCAGCACATCCAAGCAGCCGACATCTTGAATACTTTAGCCTTTGCCTACTTCAAGAAGTGGAACATGCACAACCAGAACCGTTTTTTCAGATACTCGTCCTTTCTACAGAAGGCTCGTCGCAGCCACGGCTTGTTCCTTCACCACGATGCCATCACAGGAACGTCCAAGTCGTATGTTGTGGTAGATTACGAAACACGTTTGGCACATGCATACAATGATACTCAGCACGTCATGGCGATGGCTATCCAGGCCTTGCTGTCGAAGGGCAAGGTCGAGTCTCCAGTGGTGTTCAAGCCAGAGACTGTGCGGCCTCAGTTCAACAAACAGCCAGAGAAGCAAGTGATTGAAGTGAAGGAATCTGGAACAGTCGTTGTGTTCTTCAACCCACTAGCACAGCACAGGCAGGAGGTGGTGCGCATGATCACCAACACGGATCATATTGTCGTCAAGAATGACAGAAATAAAATAATTCCCTGTCAGATAAACCCAGTGTGGGAAGACAAGACCACAGTCAGTGGAGCTTCGTTTGAAATAGTCTTCATTGTTGAGTTGTCTCCCTTTGGAATTGCTCCTTATACACTGATCCGGGTTGATTATTTTGACTGGAATCAGGTATATCCAGCAAAGATTTCCATGTTCAACACAGATGAACTGATTGTGGCCCCTGAAGCCCCATTCTATCAAAATCGCCCAAAGAAAGAGAGTGTGGTGCCAGTAATCATAGAAAATGATAACTACAAGCTCATGTTTGAAACCAAGACGGGCAGCTTACAAGTAGTGGTAAACAAGCTGACTGGCAACAGAACTGACATAAATTTAGAAATCTTAGCCTACCACTCTCAAGGAAGTGGTGCCTATCTATTTTACCCTGCTGGTGAAGCAAAATCAGTCTTTTACGACGACATTCCAGTCATCCGTGTCATAGAGGGACCCATCATGTCACAGGTTCAGGTGATTTTCCACCCAGTCCTCACCCATACAGTGACTGTGTACAATCACCCTCCACTGCAGGCAGCAGGCATCTTCATAAAGAACAACCTCAACATGATAGCTTTCAGGGAGAAGGAAATCATCATGAGAATGAAGACCAGCATAAACAACAAAGACTCGTCCTATTTCACCGATCAAAATGGATTTCAGCTCATTAAGAGAAAGACAAACAATAACTTGCGGATAGAGGCAAACTATTATCCAATGACTTCCATGGGTATGTTGGAGGATGAAAAGCAGAGACTGACTCTGCATTCAGGACAGTCACACGGTGTGGCTGGGCTGAGGGCCGGCTGGTTTGAGGTGATGTTAGACAGACAGACGATATACGACGACAACCGAGGACTCTCGGAGAGTGTGGAGGACATTAAACCAGTGACAAGCGACTTCGTCCTCATGCTGGAGGACCGGCAACAGAAAAACCATCAAAAGCATTTCCACTATGCACTTCCATCACTGCTCAGTATATCAGTTGGCGATTTCCTTCAGACACCTATCGTGGCATACTTTAGTGTGTTGGACACAGAGGTTTTCCACAACACATTCAAACCGCTGAGTGCTGCCCTCTCCTGTGATACATCAGTGACCAGTTTCCGTAGTTTAGCCACTGGTAACTTGGTGTACAACGGAACAAGTCTGATTCTACACAGACGAGGGTACGACTGTGCTTTCCCTGTCAAAGGAATTCAGTGCTCTGTGTCAGATAACTCCATTTCATTAGGATCTTTGCTCAAAGATTTCCCTCCTCGTGCTATAAGGGAAACAACTCTTACTCATTTATATAAAAAGGGTGTGGTAGAGTTACTTTCTCCTTTAAAAATTTCTCCAATGGAACTAGCAGCATATCACATCCAGTGGTAGATATTTATAACTAAATCTAGGTTGGTGTACATACTTTTTGAGATTGTGAACTAATGTGTATATATTGAAGAATATAACTTTGTAAGTATTTTTTTTTTT
>JAECMU010047503.1:0-11234 GCA_016106625.1 Dracogyra subfuscus | reverse complement strand
ATTCCCGTAGGGGTGAGTTAATTATTTTTCATGAATCTATACTTTTGAGTGCATTCTCCAACTTAATCCATTATTCATTCAAAACAAATGACATCAATGCTAAATTAACTTCTATTTTATCTTTTTTAAATGAAAATATTGGTTAAAATGGCCAAACATATTTACAGAAATAAAACCCCAAACTATAGGATCCTTTCGGACATATAACCTCAACAATTCGGTCGGGATATCCTCGGTAGTGAGTGGCTGACATTAAACATGATGCACGTGATAAACATGTGTAATCGCCAATTTCCTATTTAGTTTCCAACAATCTTCACTGTGTTCCGCCAGAAAATATTACTATCACTTATATTACATGTTTATTTGCTGATGCAGATGTTTAGCCTCATAGACTAAACCATTGTGGGCTAAACCGGTGTACTTCTTTACAATGAATACATTCTGTCAGTGGTGGGTTCAAATTGCTGACCTGAATGCATAAAAAGTTCAAATTGCATTGTTTTGCAGGTGTTGATTCCTGAAAAATAACCTACCCCTCTAACAACAGAACACTGGCATACACGTCTGTCCAGTTCGTCCCATAGATGTTCATTGGGTTGAGATCTGACCACGGCAGCACATTAATGTTTTCATTCTGTAGTAAATTCATTGTTACACGTGTCGTATGCGGCCTGGCATTGTCCAGCTGAAAGAGTTTTCTCTGTCAATCCAAAATGGGAAGCATGTGACGGCAAAGAATTTCATCTTGGTAGCGTACAGCTGTCAGGTTGCCTTGTACGAACACAAGTTCACTTCTGCCAGTGTATGAGATGGCTCCCCACATCATGACACACCCTCCACCGAATCTGTCAACTTGGGCGACGTAGTTGTTGGCAAAACGTTTATTGAGGCATCTGTAAACACGTTGTTGGCCATCACATCGCTGTAGAAGGAAACGTGACTCGTTGCTGAACCATACTCATCGCCAGTTTACCCAAGTTCCAACCCTGTACATTTGTGCACCAGCAAACACATGAATATCAATATTAACATCGCAAGACGGGGCCAATATACGGATACGGACTTCTCGAACCATATGTGCATCCAGCAGTGTCCGTTCCTGTGGCAGTTCGGCGATGCAAGTGCAGAACCCGGATGTACCGATTTTGTGCTGCAGTTCTTATGCGAGGTCTTCCAATTCTGGTCTGGTCTTCAGCTAACTGAAACTGCTGGTACCTGCCCCAGAGTCTCAGAGACGTGAAATGGTGTTCTGATAAGATGTTTTTGTGGCGTGTGACGGCTGACTGCAATTCACCTAACTGGAGGTGGCCTATTGCAATGTTTCGATTGGGTAGGCTTAGTCCTGGCATCTTGAAACTCATCTACATCGAAATGGAAATGAGGCATCATTGCGAGTATTGCAGATTTAAATACCCATGATTACCCCCAATATTTTCCTTGGAGTTTCACGTGCATTTGCCAAAATCTGACCATTTCACGCTTATTTCCTGCAATTGTCGCACAACGTGCGTTAAATTTGTTAAGGTGCATTTGGGCATGCTGTCCCATTCCAGGAACATTAACAAACGTGATCATTCAGCAATAATATACAAAAAAATAATTATTTTGTCCAGGGCTTTAGATTGCACCGATTTCGCAACGGTAAACGTTGTGCCCAAAATACGTCCCCCCAAATTAGAGTGCCCAAATTATAAAACAAAAAATAAAAAAATAATAATAATTGAAAAATTAAAGAAAAATATTCAAAGCTGAACTTTTTAAACCAGTATATACAATACTTCTTGCAAAAAGCACACGTCGACCAGCTTACGGGCATTGTCGAAAAATTATGGATACAACCAGTCAATTTTTAACCTTGACTGGTTTCCGTCAACAGTCTCTGGGAAACGATTTGCTTTAAGAATCCCCACCAAATAAAATCCCACTTTTCACAGAAAGATAAGTGGCGGGCAGATTATATAGCCGCGCCGAATTACTTAGCGGCGCTTTCACATGAAACCAGTTACAATAAGTTCAGTCGCCATTGCTGTTCCAGCACAATTACAAACTTTTATTTTCGCGTGCATCATGCATGGAGCACTAATAGTGTATTGTACAAGAGTCGATAGAATAGAACTGAAAACAAAACGTGTTCGCTTATACGTTACGCTGACATTAGTGCCATAGTTATGGGTCATACCATGTGAACGTGTGACAGTTAGGAATGCTTTCAGTTTATCATACAAGAGTTGATTTCCAGTATAGTCTTCCTCGAGCATATGTGTTTTTCGTTTTTTATTAAATGTATGAAAATACTTCCCACCTCCCCAACATATATGCAGCTCTAAGGAGAACACACCCTAACCGTTAATAATGTAAATGTCGGAAGTCTTCAAATTCCAAAATAAAAAGGATCCCCATTATAGTACAGACATTTGAATGGGCCTGTTTTTTATGAGGTATCATATAACTACGTACACACATATGCATTATTTATTAGGCTCCTATTTATTAACAGACTTATAGACTACTAAATTGTATTATTGCATTAATTGTGCAACTCTTAATAGTGGTTCTTATTTATATCACACCTTTTAATTATAAAAACAAAATACATTAAATAGACTTGCATTACCAGCATTTTTCTTGATGAATTTTACTTCTAGAATGAAGGAAATTGCATTTCAGAAAATCTAGTTAAAACAAATTCCGGGGAAACATGCCCCCAAACCCCACTAGATACTCGGGTGCGTTGCACCCTCGAATTCCGTTGTGCCCAAATTAGTGCAATCTAAAGCCCTGTTGTCATATCAAACACTTTTCTTTTTTCCCTATCACCTACATGTAGATGCATTTCTTTTTTAACAGAGTATATGTTATTAAATAGAAATTGACACTTATGTATATTCAAGTACATACATGCACATACACACACACACACTTATTTTTATTCATGTACATACACGTACACAAACACATACTTATTTATATATACCTGTACAGTCGAACCTCGTTAATCCGGACAGAATGGTTTTCATGCAAGTTGATCGGATAAACGAGTTTCCGGACTACTGAATCCAGAGTGGTCTCCCTTTGATTACAAAAGATTAAAAAAACAAGCTTGAAATAAAAAATGTGTTAACCTTCAATATATCACATGCACACATGCACAAACATGATATCCCTTAAGTCTGACCATTTGTCTTTTGTCAATCAATGGTAACAGTAACTGAATATCTAACACATTGCACCGAACCAATAAGTGTGTAAAACAAACCAAGGTGGGAAACTCTTGCAGCCCGTAGAGCTCATGTGGATTGCCTGACTGGTCTTAATTGGTCGCATTGAATGAAGACAGGGGATTTGGGGTTTTTTTTTAGTGGTAACCGGTTACACAAAGCGAATTTTCTTTATTCTTGATACTTTGTTATGGATTATGACCGTCCGGATCCGGAAGCTGAATATCCAGACTAATGAATAATTTTGCAAAGCAGCCATTTCGTTTTGTCGCTCATCTGTCCGGAAAGTGGGGTTTCTGGATAATCGGGAGTCCAGATTAACGAGGTTTGACTGTACATACATGTAAGTACAGAAACACACACACACACACACTTATTTATATTCATACACACACACACACACTTATTTATATTCATGTACATACATGTACACACACACTTATTTATATATATACATGTACATAAGTACAGAAACACACACACACACACTTATAAAAATAATGTACACACACACTTATGTATATTTACACACACACACACACACACACACACACACACACACACACTTATTTATATTCATGCACATACATGTACACACACACTTATTTATATATACATGTACATAAGTACAGAAACACACACACACACTTATAAAAATAATGTACACACACACACTTATTTATATTCATGCACATACATGTACACACACACTTATTTATATATACATGTACATAAGTACAGAAACACACACAAACTTATAAAAATAATGTACACACACACTTATGTATATTTATACACACACACACACACAAACTTATTTATATCATGCACATACATGTACACACACACTTATTTATATATACATGTACATAAGTACAGAAACACACACACACACACACACACACTTATATAAATCATTTATTATTTTCTGTATTTTACAAAATAAAGATTGGTTTAAAAAAAAAATGTAAATGTATACCCCTACCCAAAAGAAAAAGAAAAATACATGTATATAAGCACTTATTATGCAAAATTTAAAAAATAACTTCTTTTTTCTTTCTTTTTTTTTAAAGATCTTTAAACTTGAAAGTGAACCCCACTGTTGGTTTAAGTGCTTATTAGTCATTTCATGCGGTGATTAAGTAATGACTTTGTGAAACTGACACACGCACTGGTAGAGACCTCGTGGACATCTCAGTGTGACATTTTCAAGTCTGTCCTTTTGATATTTACAATCTCCCTGTGTGATATTCGCTATCTCGCTGTGTGATATTTACACCTGCCCACAACCGGGAATGCACACCACGCTCTCTCGGATTCTGGTATTGACACAACATGTTTCACAGACTGCTAAGACATACATAAGACACTCCTGTAAATTGCAGCTGACTTTGTGACATCACGAAATGAACATGTATCAGCTGAAACAAGACATTGGAGCTTCTACAGTATGCAAACCAATATTAAAGTAAAAAGTTAACGACACCACTAGAGCAAAGTGATTTGTTGATCATCGGCTATTGGATATGGCAAATATTTGGTCATTTTTACATTTAGTGTAAGAGGAAGAAAATGCTTTATTTAACAACACACTCAACACATTATATTTACGGTTATATATATGGCATCACACATAGTTAAGGACTACACAGAGAAGAAACCTGCTGTCACCACTTGATTAGCAGCAAGGGGATCTTTTATTTACCTCATCCCACAGACAGGATAGTACATACTACAGCCTTTGTCATACCAGTTGTGGAGCACTGGCTGGTATGAGCATCACACATAGTTAAGGACTACACAGAGAAGAAACCTGCTGTCACCACTTGATTAGCAGCAAGGGGATCTTTTATTTACCTCATCCCATAGACAGGATAGTACATACTACAGCCTTTGTCATACCAGTTGTGGAGCACTGGCTGGTATGAGAAATAGCCCAATATTTGGTAACTTTGATATATGTATAGCCTTACAGAAGAAACCCACTACATTGTTCCATTAGTGGCAAAGGAACCTTTTATATGCACCATTTCACAGATAAGGTACATGTAGTACATACTACAGCATTTGATATACATGTACATGTATATATCAGTTGTGGTGCACTGGCTGGAATGAGAAATAGCCGAATGGGCCAACTGATGGTTACAAAGGTTGTTTTTTGTTTAGCGACACAACTAGAGCACATTGATTTATTAATCATATGCTAAAAGATGTCAAATATTTGGTAATTTTTACATTTAGTCTAATATAGGAAACCTGCTAATTTTTTCCATTAGTAGCAAGGGACTTTTATATGCACCATCTCATAGACAGGGTAGTACATACCTCAGCCTTTGATATACATGTATATATCATTTGTGATGCACTGGTTGGAATGAAAAATAGCCCAATGGACCCACTGACAGTTAAAAGTTTGTTTTTGTTATAACGACACCACTAGAGCACACTGATTTATTAATCATTAATAGATGTCAAACATTTGATAACTGATATATATATATATCCTTACAGAAGAAACCCACTACATTGTTCCATTAGTGACAAAGAACCTTTTATATGCACCATTTCACAGATACGGTAGTACATACCACAACCTTTAATATACATGTACATGTATATGTATATATCAGTTGTGGTGCACTGGCTGGAATGAGAAATAGCCAAATGGGCCAACTGATGGTTACAATGTTTGTTTTTTGTTTAGCGACACCACTAGAGCACACTGATTTATTAATCATGTGCTAATTAATATGTGTCAAATATTTGATAATTCTGAAATTTAGTCTAAAAGAGGAAACTTACTATATTTTTCCATTAGTAGCAAAAGAAATGTTTTATTTAATGATGCACTCAACACATTTTATTTACAGTTATATGGCGTCAGACATGGTTAAGGACCACACAGATTTTGTGAGGAAACCCGCCGTCGCCACTTCATGGGCTACTCTTTCTGATTGGCAGCAAGGGATCTTTTATTTGCACTTCCCACAGACATGATAGCACAAACCATGTCCTTCGTTGAACCAGTTATGGACCACTGGTCATTGCAAATGGCTTACACCTACCCACTGAGCCTTACAGAGCACTCACTCAGGGTTTGGAGTCGGTATCTGGATTACAAATCCCATGTCTCGCCTGGGATCCGAACCCAGTACCTATCAGCCTGTAGACCAATGGCCTAACCACTATGCCACCGAGGCCGGTCCATTAGTAGCAATTAATGGATCAATTATATTCACCATCCCACAGACAGGACAGCACATACATCTACCATGGCCTTTGATATACCAGTCGTGATGCATTGGCTGGAAGGAGAAATAGCCCAATGGGCTCACCGACAGGGATCAATCCTAAACCAATTGCATATATCAGGATCATGTACTCGAGTGCTCTCCCACCAAGCTACGTTCCGCCCTTGTCATCACAAAAAGAACATGCTTGCACTGATCAGCTAAAACACACTTTGGAGTTTGTACAGTATACAAACCAACATTAAAGTCAACTAAAGTTTGTTTAAAGTTTGTTTTGTTTAATGACACAACTAGAGCACAATGATTTATTAATCACTGGCTAATGGATGTAATTTTTTTGTAATTTTGACATATCACATTAGAAAGGAAACCCGCTACATTTTTGTCCATTAGCATAGCAAGAGATCTTTTATAAAATTATATGCATCATTCCACAGATAGGAGAGCACATTCCACAGGGTTTGATATACCAGTCATGGTGCATTGGCTGGAATGAGATAAAGCGAACCAGGCATAGTTGTCTGTGTAGATGGTGTCACCAGATTACTGGCTTTTATTTCAAAAACTTGACTTCACAGACTTTGCAAATTTTTAGCGTCATTTAACAAAAAAAAGGAACTTTCCGGTTCGTTGAAAAATTAATATACCGGGTACGGTAGTATAAAACAAATAATTTTTTCAAAAGTAAAAAACCACCCAAGCATGATTTCTACCAAAGGGTAAAACAAGTATGGCACTATATATCCATTAAAATTAATTACTCTTATTATAACTCTTAACCCTAACCCTAAAGTTAACCCATTATCTTTCTTGGGGAGGCCCCCCATACCCCCTATTGACTGTGATTGCATTCAATTCTATAGCACCAAACCCAAAAATGTCTTTCTGACAAAAACACTGCCCAGAAAATGGGAATTATTCACATTCAGACAATAAAAATCCCTGGCAAAGCATTTGGGTAATGGGTGGCAAATCATGGCTTAATGGAATCTAAAAACATATGTGAATCTAAAAACAACTGGACAAAGTCTGTGGTATGTGCTTTCCTGTCTGTGGTAAAGTGCATATAAAAGATCACTTACTAAGTTACTGCATTAGTAAAACTGCTGCGTGTTTCCCCTGATGACTACGTGTCAGGATTTCTAAATGTTTGACATCCAACAGCCGATGATTAATTAATCAATGTGCTCCAGTGGAACAGAACAAAATTTGTTTTCGTTAAGTTAGACTGTTTTGGGAAGTGCATATCTCAGAACTGTACCGAACATGGAATTAAGCAGTCTTATATTCCCAAACATCCTGTGGCAGAATACCGGCCTCGGTGGCATCATGGTTAGGCCATCAGTCTACAGGCTGGTAGGCACTGGGTTCGGATCCCAGTCAAGGCATGGGAATTTTAATCCATATACCGACTCCAAACTCTGAGTGAGTTCTCCGCAAGGCTCAATGGCTAGGTGTAAATCACTTGCACTGACCAGTGATCTATAACTGGTTCAACAAAGGCCATGGTTTATGCTACCCTGCCTGTGGGAAGTGCAAATAAAACATCCCTTGCTGCCAATCAGAAAGAGTAGCCCATTAAGTGGCAACAGCAGGTTTCCTCTCAAAATATGTGAAATAAATAAAATAACCGTAAATAAAATATGTTGAGTGTGTTGTTAAATAAAACGTTTCTTTTTTTTCCTGTGGCAGAATGGACTGTATGTATATCTTATCTATAAACAAACACACGTTGGTGGAATACCATGACACTCAAGATGGCTAGATCTATCAATCTTTGTGAGGCTGTGGTTCGAGGTTATACTATACCAAATAAAATCCCATAGGTGACCATGTTAACTATGACCCATAAATATCAGTACTACAACCATTATACCTCAAAGTATTAACTGAAGAAAATGGTACCTTTCATGGCTCATTTTTTGCATAATCAAATGTTTTTACAACACCCCTAGTTTCGCACAAAATTTGAGTACTTTTTTTTAACAGCTGGTACCTGCACATGGTACCTCATACATGTTCCAAGCACAAAGGTACTTGACACATTGGTACTAGATGAAATAAAATTGCATAAATTTTTAGCCCATATGAAAAAAAAATTCTTTACATGTCATGTCATGTCATGTCATAGGGTTTAACGTGAACATTCAGAACAAGCTGTTGTAGCGCACGCCTGTCATGGGCGCAAGAGCTTGCAAAGCAAGCTCTTTCATCCAAGACAGAAAGTTGGGGGGATGTATAGGAGGGACCGCCTGCACTGGCAGATGCAAGGGAGCACTAGCAGTCCGATCAAGATCGGTAGCAGGCAAGGTTGGTGGTGAGGCTATGGAATTTTGAATGGAGCATTAATTATGCCAAAAGGTGCACATTTCAGTATGAAAGAATTTTGGTGCAATTTTTTAACAGTCGGCGGAAAGAAGAAAGGATACTGAGCTAATATAGTTTTGGAATTTAGTAGATCGAGAGTAACTTGTTAATTACAACCAACACACTCACATTTATAACCAATCACAGGACTTGTGGCGTTAACTTCTCTATTAAATGTTTGGTGCACCTTGAACTTTGACCCAGCCGGAAATTATTTGGTTTATAGTGCTACCTGCATGGAAGCACTATACCAATTAATTACTAATTAATTTACTCAAATTTTGTGCAAAACTAGAGGTGTTATAAAAACATCTGCTTATACTGAAAATGAGCCATGAAAGGTACCATTTTCTGCAGTTAATACTTTGAGGTAGGGGTTGTAGTACTGATATTTATGGGTCATAGTTTGGTTGATATATTGCATATAGTGTTTTAAACACAAACGTTAACATGGCCGCCTATGGGATTTCAATTGGTATAGTCCAACCGGAAGCCATCTCCCCAGCTCAAGTTAAGTAGATCATTTGTCAGGCCTCATTTACAACTCAGGTTTTTATCTAGCATGTTAGTGTCTCAGGTTTACTCCAGTACAAGATGTAGGGTAACCGGTAGGTACACATGTACATATAACAGGAACAAGGTCTCAAACCACTGTTACAGTGCTAGTTTTATCTTATCTTGTTTCCTGAGATTTCAAGCTTGATCTATGTACATGTTAAAGCTGGACGGTAACTGCTGACTCAAGATATTTTAGCTCTGAATCATCAGATTATGAAAATTGCTGCAGTAATTTGATTTTAAAACAAGACACATATCTACTGATCTCAAGTACCTATTTCCACTCCCAAGTCAGGTCAGGTCACAGGGTTTATATCATGTATACACATTCACAGCAAGCTGTTCTAGGCTGGACTAAACCAATACAAATCCCATAGGCAACCATGTTAACATTTGTGTTTATAAACACTATTTATATGCAATATATAAACCAAACTATGACCCATAAATATTAGTACCTCATGGGTAATTTTCGGTATAATCAGATGTTTCTGCAACACCCCTAACTTCGCACAAAATTTGAGTCCCCTTTTTTTTTTACAAGTACCTCATATACTACTACTTGACACAGTGGTACTACATCAAATAAAATTGCATACATTTTCATCCCAGATGAAACTAATTTTTTTTACAACCAACACACTCACATTTATAATCTATCACAGTTTGGTGCACCTCAAACTTCAACCCAGACGGAAATTAATTGGTTTGTTGCAACCTCTAGGGCACACCTGTCATGGGTCCAGCTAGCTAGGTGTCAATTTACGCTGGCTCCTTTGTACAGGACAGAAAAGAAGTTGGGGTGGGTGTAAGAATGGAGAGTTTGTGGTGCTAATATTAAATTTTGAATATCCCGAAGGATTGAGTCCCAATTTTATTACATACCTATTCAATCCTACTATACTGATAAAGACCTTTTCAAACCATGTAATACATTTATTCTGTATCGCACATATGTGCAATCTGGACCAGAACTTTTAAATGGGGAATCCCCTTTATCTTTTTACTATAGTTAGTGCCTTTTATTTACTTACTGACATCATATCATATTTACATTACACTACATTACATTAACATTACACAAGGCTGCCCCAGAGTACGATTCTTAATATTAAAATGAATCCACGAAAGGAGTTTTGATCATAGTGTTGTTAAGACGTTAAATTAAAAGACGTTTTTGTAAAACATGAAAGAAGGTATGTAATAAATACAGAACTTTACATACGTTGTTTTCAATTTCTATTTACTGCACTCGTTTATTTTGCAAAATAATATACAACTCGACCGCTATGCGGTTTTGTGTTATATATTCTTCCGCAAAATAAACTTGTGCAATAAATAGGAAGAGAAAACAATGTATGTAAAGTTCTGTATATTTATTATATTATTTTTACATATTTGTCCTACTTTTTTTCACTGTGTCTTTCTAAACAGCACACAACTGATAACAAAATTTACATTGTGGTGTTTTTGTTTCCTAAAACAAACTATGGATTCTTGACATACATGTGCTAATCTCCTGCATGATAACCTGAATAACCATTCTCAATCTAAATTTGCCTCTGAATGCTGTATGTATATTACGAAATCAAATTCCATAAATGACAATATAACTATATATAGATCTTCTAGATTAGGGTAGGCCCACTCCCATGGCTAGTGATATTCAGCATTGCGCTAGTAAATAACTAACATTGCCATGCCCAGCGGCTAGTAAAATTTTCTTTGTCAAATGTTGCAGTTAAGTCTATTTTGTAAAAAAAAAAAAAAATTATAACAATATCCTCCCCCCGCCCAAAATATTAATTAGTGTTTTTAAGCTTTATCGCCCTCT
>JAECMU010047484.1:0-10297 GCA_016106625.1 Dracogyra subfuscus | reverse complement strand
AAGATATGGATAAAACAATAACTGTTTTGCTGACTTTGAAACTGTTGAAAATAGAACATTATGATAGGAAGGAAATGCTTTATTTAACAACACACTCAACACATTTTATTTATGGTTATATGGCATCAGACATATGCTTAAGGACCACACAGATCATGCCCATAGCCAATGGGGGGGGTCCGGGCGGTTGGTTGAACCCCCCCCCTACTGATGACTTTCTTTTCATTATTCGTCAACACTTAGTGCCCTCGTGTGAGGCACTTCGTGCCTCACCATAAGCCTAAATGACGACCTCCCAATCTCAAAATCCTGGCTACAGGCCTGCAGATATTGACAGAGGAAACCAGCTATCGCCCAACAATATGGTGCTCTAAATTCACTATTTAAATAAACTAGCCTGAACTTTTGTGAGACAGATTGTTAGTATGTTTTGGTTATAATTTGAATTCTCTACTATATAATATTTTTTAATTCCTTCCGTTCATTATAATATAATATTTGTATCATGTGAAATCTCTTCCATTCATGGTAGTTTAATTTTTGTCATTTGTGTACTAATGCAGTAAATGAATTTAAGAACATATTAAAAATTATAATACTTGTATACATATAAAACACACTTATGATACTATCTTTTTTATTCCCATATTTCACATAATGTGGTTGGTTGTTTCTTTCAGTTATGCTGATATAAACAAACAAGTTTACAGTGTTATCATGGACAATATGTGTTTCGGTCCTTGCTTTTTGAAAATTATAGGCAAGTGGAAAATCGCACACCTCAATATGCTAAGGCAAGTGAAAAGTCACTCTCCAAATAAATAAAATAGGCAGTATAGCTCAGATTGGATTTTGACTGGTAGGTCTACAAAACTGTCTATTAAACCAGTATTTTCTGATTTGTTCAACAAAGGAAAATACCAGTTTAACTATAGAATGTTTATATTATCATAGATTCACCTTTAATGCTGTCTAGCCCTTGTTTTCTGTATATTTGTAATATTTCAGAATTGTACTATAGAATGTTTATATTATCATAGATTCACCTTTAATGCTGTCTAGCCCTTGTTTTTTGTATATTTGTAGTATTTCAGAATTGTACTATAGAATGTTTATATTATCATAGATTCACCTTTAATGCTGTCTAGCCCTTGTTTTTTGTATATTTGTAATATTTCAGTATTGTACTATAGAATGTTTATATTATCATAGATTCACCTTTAATGCTGTCTAGCCCTTGTTTTCTGTATATTTGTAATATTTCAGTATTGTACTATAGAATGTTTATATTATCATAGATTCACCTTTAATGCTGTCTAGCCCTTGTTTTCTGTATATTTGTAGTATTTCAGAATTGTACTATAGAATGTTTATATTATCATAGATTCACCTTTAATGCTGTCTAGCCCTTGTTTTCTGTATATTTGTAATATTTCAGAATTGTACTATAGAATGTTTATATTATCATAGATTCACCTTTAATGCTGTTTATATTATCATAGATTCACCTTTAATGCTGTCTAGCCCTTGTTTTCTGTATATTTGTAGTATTTCAGTATTGTACTATAGAATGTTTATATTATCATAGATTCACCTTTAATGCTGTCTAGCCCTTGTTTTCTGTATATTTGTAGTACTGTCTAGCCCTGTTTCTCGTATATTAGTATTTCAGTATGGACTTTAGAATGTTAAATTACAGTAGACTTGCCTTTAATGATGTGTCGAGCCTTATTTTCTGTATATTAGTAGTATTTCAGCATTGTACTACAGAATGTTTATATTACAACAGACTCACCTTTAATGCTGTCTAGCCCGTGTTCTGTATATTTGTGGTATTTCAGAATTGTACTATAGAATGTTAATATTATCGTAGACTCACCCTTTAATGCTGACTAGCCCTTGTTTCTGTGGGACAGCCAAAGCCTTGTCCCAGTCCTTTTCAGAACCATGTATTGCATACTGGGATAAGTCAGTCGATACCAAGATGGCTGCCTTTTTCTTGTGTTCTGCCTTGACTTCTGCAGCAGCCTCTTCCTGGAAAACAGAAACTTTTTAACTTAATGATTCTCAAAAGTTATAACACGTTTGCTGTAATAGAAATTAAATTTTAAAGAAAAAAGAAACATTCATAAACATTTTTAATACATCATGTGTGGAATGAAATTTGTATCACAGTTAATATCTGTGACTTGTTTAGGAAATGAAGCACTGGTGAACAATTTGACTGGTACCAGTCTTTCATCACAACACATTCATCATTGTTCCTCTCTGTACTGCTGTACATAGTATATATAATTCACACAGGTGCATTAGGCAATATACTTGACTATTTTCAGTGACCAATGCCCCCATGACTGGTATATATTAAAGGTTATGGTATGTGCTGCCCTGTCCAATAATGGGTTGGTATTTAGCAGAGTCAGTAGAGTGCTCATAAGAGATCCTTTGGTCTTAGGATTAAAGACCTTCAATGGACCCATTCTCTGACTCAGTTTTTTCTTATCCCATCCAAGATTCATGACCGGTATATTAAAGGCTGTGGTATGTAATGTCATTCCTGTGAGAAAGTGCATAAGAAGATCCCTGGCTGTTAATGGGAAAATATTACAAATTATCAAATGTCTGACATCCAATAGCCATTCATTAATAAATTGGTTTGCTCATGTGGTGTCATCCAGCAAAACTAATATTAATTGTACAGTAGCAACAACCTGTGTAATACCAACAGGTTTCTTCTTTTTTCACTATCTAGAATAAGTGTTGGAATAACCAATTTAGACAACTATGAGTAATTGTAGTTTAAAATGTCCTGCTCAGGCACCTAATTCACTAAACTCTCGCAACCCTTTGTGATCTCACAGTGCAATGCTAAAAGACTTGCAAAGAGGATGCTTTGTTGTGTAGCAGAGCCTACGAGAGCTTTGTGAATTAGGCCCCATATGTCATTATATATATGTACATTCTTTTCTTTCTCTCTATACTGCTGCCTCTGTGATGATATATCACTTTAAAAGCAAAGACTACAATTTACGAAATAGTATATTAGTCCTACAATTATTTTTAAGTGTATCTATAAAATTATAACTGCCTTTTGTTTTCCCGACAAACATGTCCCTTAAGAATAAGGAATAAATGAAATCATGTTTTACCAGTTCTGTCTCCATGTTTTGAACCATTGGCGTCATGGTGATTTGCTTCTCTTCCACCATGGTCAGCTCCATGTTTTTCTCAACTATCTGGTTGAAATACTGAATAATCAAGATTGTTTATTAGAAAACAACATAATAACAACTTCCAGCCTAGATAGGACAGAATAAAAACTAAATATTTAACAATTTCAAAAAATATTTCTGTCAAAAGGAGTTCAAAAAATACTAATAATTATATAGACTCAGGGCTTCTAGATTATTGCAACCCAACTCCCATGGCTAGTGATATTTACTGTTGGGCTAGTAAATAACTACTCTTGCCAGACGGCAAGACATATGGATCCAAACCACGTATCTGCGAAACAGGTTCCATCCCTGGCAACAGAGGTGTATCAGGCCTGTATCAATGCTCAAGGTGGACACACTCGCTACTAACTGTGTGAATGTCGCTCTGGACCCCCTCTAGTGATATAACTCATTTGTATATGGCAGGTGTGCCCTTTTCATACCTTCGGACATTTTTCTTTCCATGATATAAAGTTTTATACACGGCACTAAAAACTTATCATTGATTATCTTTGCCTTCTGTGTGCCACAATAACTTTGCCTTTTAGCATATTATAAGATTTCTTTAATCATTCACACACTTAATGAATTCAAAATGTAATCAAAATATCCAAACACATCTAATAAAAACCATTACTTCATCTCACTGAAAAAACATGGACTTGCTAAAAAATACAGTAAATCATGCCATTATAATATCCTATCAGTGAACATCAGGCATCTGAATGTTTGACCTCGATAATCAAAACAAAATGATGATGGCATTTTGTGTTGGAAAGGAGCATAAAATAAATGAGTCATTCTTCTCTACTTCAGTCAATGTGTTTTACAAAATCAATTATGCTATGATTATCACAATTATGACTTTGAAAAAGTGTTTCCAAATTATACTCTGGGGACAAGTTTGTATGATTAACGATGTTACCTGAACAATTTTCCTGATGATTCTGTTGAAAAGAGCCAGCAGCTGACTGACGGGGAGATCAAGTTCTTTCTCAAGGTCATCGACTGACTTGTGCTGCAGCCCCAGTCCAAGCAGCAGACCCTGTCAACAGCGGAAATAATATCTAAATCTTAGGTAACAGGAAATACATTACCTGGGTTGTTCAGTTACTTTAATAATATTTCTGTTACCAGTGACTTACCTAACCCAAATCAGGGTTTACTCTTGAACAAAGTTTGGTCTACAGTAATGATTTACCACATACCCAACTGGCAGGTTTTTTTAAAGTTGCAAAACAGACACGTGAAATGAATCACTACTGTACAAGCAGGGATGTTATACCAATTTAGAAAATAAAAACTCATCTCTCTGAACAAAGTAAAATTTCTGAAGAGTCATACACATTAAACATGTGTGGTAAATCTTTGTACCTCTACTTACATAGTAATATGTAGATGGTTATAAAAAATATATGTTAGCTCATCCAGATCTTTTTCAAAATGGGATATGTGTGATATTTTATTTATTATTTCATATTTTCAAGACTTTGAAAATACCAAAACATTGAGAAAGCTTTTCTTTTTTTGCCATATTTGGGGCCAGATTTTATCTTCGATTTATATTATTATCCAGGAAAGCAACAATTACTTTACTTACCAATTGTACAGCACTCAAATGAACATCAATCTTCTTCACGAAGTACAGTCGTGCAATGGTGGGCAATAGGTCAATGATGAGGTGGTAGTCGACCATGTTGCGGGAGTACAGCTCCAGTCGCTTTAAGTCGTACTTTGTGAAGTGCATCGACAACTCACTGTGAGACAACGGAACTAAAACAACACCATCCACACTTAAATACACATGCGAAATAATAAAAACAAACAAAACAATCTCTTAAGAGTGATTTTGTTAAACTGTGTTAGTTTCTTTTACACATACACATATTATCTATAATATATTACGTATTTCCTTTTTAACAATTTTGTTATAATCGCACTGTCAGCAGCCTTTTCTATATTTCAGTTAATTACACACACTGTCATCAATATTGCCTACAAAAATGAATGCCATACATATAATCACAATGGATACTGCAATCTTACTAGGTCACTTAACCTACATGTAGATGTGGCTATATACATGGCCGTATTTTGAGGGGAAAGCACAGCGTAACGCCACCACACTCCACCTAAACCTTCCCAAGCACATCTAGTATATTTATATTTCGTACAGTATTAGTACTAAACCAAATTAACAAATGTAGGGCCTACTATATTTATAGTTTTACCCTTTGAACAGAGAATTAAAAATATAATGAATATTAATTTAGCTCTATGGGCAACTGACTGAAAACTATAAGGTACTTTTTCATTCTTTTCATTAATTAAGCATGTATGGTTATTTTCTAATACTTTATCTACATACTCAGGAAGGACTTAATAGTATTTAAATTACTCTAGTCACAACAAAAATTTATATTTTATTTTGACAGACAAAAAAGCTGCTTTAACTATTAGCAAATCAACAGTAAATAATAAATTCTGACTATTGGTTAAGGAAAAGAAGCCAACTTACAGGTTTCGCTACGAATAAATATTTTATTTTCACAGACAACAAAGCTGCTTTAACTACCAGCAAATCAATAATAAAGAATAAATTCTGACTATTGGTTAAGAAAAAGAAGCCAACTTACAGGTTTCGTTTTTGTCAAACTGTTTCTGCACCAGAAGGTTGAGAGCAAATGAAGGTGTGAAGCTGCGGAATTGGAAAGATAACAGAGATACAAGCCTTCGACGGAAATCTGGTAAAATAAATTTTGAAAAATACAATTATTTGTTTGCATAGATCCCTTATAAACATTAAAATCTCCAACAACATCAACATCGTTGAAGATTATGTTAACAAATAAACTACAACTACATGTATGCTCCTGCTGACTGCATAAATAATTCATGGTGCCAGCTATATCTGCAGTTTCTCAATGAATTAGGATTGATAATTTAAAGTATTATTTGCAATACTTGTAAGTAAAAGTTACATAAACTATAGTACAGTGAAACTTGTCTAAATCAGACACCCTCTAGACCAAGTAAATAATCCTGTAATAATTAATAATCAGTTATTGGATGTCAACATTTGATCATTTTAACACATATAATTAGATTAAACACACTGAATTTTCTACTAGCAGCTCAGGATCTCTTAAATGCACTTTCCCCACAGACAGATCAGCACATACCATAGCCTTTAATGTACAAGTCATGGAGCAGATTGTAATGGGAAAAAACACAATTGGTCTGCTGTGGGAAGTGGGTGGGGGTTATGACCCAAAGTCGTCAAATGTGCATATTCTACTGAATAAGCTAGGCAAACTGTTAGTAATTACTATTATTATTATTATTATTATTATTATTATTAGTGAACATAATAATAAGTAGTTTATAAATTATAATAATAACCATACACATAATACATCAGTGAATATTTTACCTTTCCAAAAAGCTGACAGCCATGATTGAGAAGAAGACTGGTCACTGTTCAATACTTTCAGCATGATACAGGAATGTTCACCAGTCAAATCATTCTGCCAATAAAAAATACACACATACATTTTTCAGTGCTATTGAATATGTCAGTTATGAAAATATACCATTTCATGTTTATGAAACAAATGAGTTCAGATGATCCCATATATCTTTGTAGATTGCATAATATATGTGTAATCTGACTCAGGAATGGTTTGTTTGTTTATTTGTTTGTTTAACAACGCACTCAACACATTATAATTACAGTTATATCGGGGTCGGACATATGGTTATGTCGAGAAAAAAACCCAGAGGTTAGCTGACGGGGATCGATCCTAGACCGACCGCGCATCAGGTGGGCACTGTACCACTAGGCTATGTTGCCCACTGACTCATGAATGGAAACATTAAATGAATGAAAATGAAGTTCCCACTGTGGTGAACAAGACACATATGTCATTTTTAAGCCAGCCAATCAGTGGCTGAAGCAGCAATCTGCACACTGGAATTATTAACAAAATGTATTACTCCAGATATGTTAGCCACTATGGAAAATAAAATCAACATATTTTCCCCACACCTCTCTACCCTATAAGAATTAAAATGAGATTTTACCTGTGTCTGTCTTACATATACAGGAACAAATCCGGCTTTCT
The DNA here is from genome assembly GCA_016106625.1 of Dracogyra subfuscus. NCBI lineage: Eukaryota > Metazoa > Mollusca > Gastropoda > Neomphalida > Peltospiridae > Dracogyra > Dracogyra subfuscus. Next base: position 2,958 of record JAECMU010047484.1, on the reverse strand, counting down.
TCCAAAACCTGAAATAAATAAATAAATAAATAAATGAAAACACTAGTAATTGTGAATGTGAAGAAATAATAGGTGAAAAAACAATTTGCTAGTGGTTGATTATATCATTATTGTCAGACATAGTAAAACATGCCAATGACATTGTAAAGTTAAAACTGCCTGGTTTAAACTACACCACTAGAGCACACTGAAGTAATAATCATCGGCTAATAGATCTCAAACATTTGATAATTTTAACAAGAAGTCTTTGAGAGGAAACCTGATACATTTTTAATCTGGCAGCAAAGGATCTTTTAAATATACTTTCCCCACAAACAGGACTGCACTAGTTTGGATGGGAAAATACAGAGTATTTGTTTTTGTTTACCTCAGTAAATCGGACGTCAGTCCATACGAAACACCCAGATAGTCCAGCTTCTCAGCTCGCCTCTCACTCAGCTTCAGTAACAAAGGTGGGAGATTTTTCCGAGGTGTTGGCGTGTCTTCTAACAAATTCACATCCTGGATTATAGAACACAGACAATAAATTGTACAACAAAAAGCATGTAAATTTCTATCATTATTCTCATAAAACATATCACAAGTCAGTGAAATAATATTGTAAATCAATATTTCAATACCTACACTGTGAGTGAATATTTCAGTACCTACACTGTCTGTGAGTGAATATTTCAGTACATACACTATCTGTGAGTGAATATTTCAGTACATACACTATCTGTGAGTGAATATTTCAGTACATACACTGTCTATGAATATTTGAGTACATACACTGTCAGTGAGTGAATATTTCAGTACCTACACTGTCTATGAGTAAATATTGCAGTACTTACTGTTGGTGAGTGAATATTTCAGTACCTATAATGTTGGCGAGTGAATATTTCAGTACCTACACTGTCTATGAGTGAATATTTCAGTACCTACACTAGGTGAGTGGATATTTTAGTACCAACACTGTTGGTGGGTAAATATTTCAGTACCTACACTGTTGGTGAGTGAATATTTCAGTACCTACACTGTAGGCGATTGAATATTTCAGTATCTACACTGTTGGCAAGAGAATATTTCCGTACTTACACTGTTGGCGAGTTAATATTTTAGTACCAACACTGTCTATGAGTGAATATTTCAGTACTTAAGCTGTAGGTGAGTGAATATTTCAGTATCTACACTATCGGCGAGTGAATATTTCAGTACTTACACTATTGGCGAGTGAATATTTTAGTACCTACACAGTAGGTGAGTGAATATTTCAGTATTTACACTGTTGGTGAGCAAATATTTCAGCACTTTCATTGTTGGTGAGTGATTATATCAGTACTTACACTGTCGTTGAGTGAATATCTCAGTATCTACACTGTCTCCGAGTGCATATTTCAGTACTTACTCTGTCTCTGAGTGGATATTTCAGTACTTACACTGTCAGTGAGTGGATATTTCAGTACTTACTCTGTCTCTGAGTGGATATTTCAGTACTTACACTGTCAGTGAGTGACGTGATCTGGTGGTCGTCGACATTGTCTGGAGTCTCCTGAAGACTGGGGACTTTCCCCTCGTAGTAATGCTGCAACAACTGCAGGGCTCGGCTTCCGTAACCCATCTACAACATGATGGAAAAATATATTAGAATGTGATAAAAAAAAATAACAACAAAATTCTTCTCACATACAATGTAATGGAAAAATAATATATACACATTTTTTAAGCTAATACAACACTGATATTTATTTTTTATTTTATTTTTTTTAAGTTAGCATTTTGTGGAAATATTGAAATTTACACTATTTTACTAAAAAAAAGAAAGTAAAAAGGTAAATGTAAATATGCATTTCATATTACCAGTTATTAGTGAAAAAGGTTACACTTTAATAAGTACAAATTAATAAGTAAATTATAATTGGTTATAAGTCACTGTGACAAACAAAATGTCTTTAACAAGACTTCAGTGATTTAACAAAAATAATAATAATAAATTCCACCCTAACAAACCAATGAAAAAGGAAAAAAACACATATTTATTACAGACTATAATGTATAACATATTAAATATGAAATATAAATGTTAAACATGAAACCAATATCTGACTAACCCCTTGATAATCTGGATGTGTTGCAATTCTTACTATCCGTGCACCAGACAGTCCAGGGAAATCATGGTCTTGAAACTGAACAAAAAAAACAAACAAAAAACTTTATTACTGAGAACACTCAATATTATCAAAGCGGTCTTTGTGTTTGTATTTTGCACAAAATGGAAACAATGTCAAAAGACGGTGAAATCATACTGCAGATTTAACGTTTCTTTATTCAATGCTAACATGTTATAATAAAGTTCAAAATTAATTAAGGTATGTAAGTTTTGCATTTCATTCCGTTTCCTGTTGAGACAATGCTATTATGTCATGTACTAATGTACTACAAGTGACAAGTTTTTTTTTGTGTAACAACACCACTAGAGACCATTAATTTATTAATCATCGGCTATTAGATTTCAAACATTTGGAAATTCTGAAATGTAGAGGAACTCCCGTCATTTTTCCACAGACAGGATAGCACATACCACAGCATTTGGTATATCAGTTGTGGTGCACTGGCTGGAAAGAAAAATAGCCCAATGGGCCTGCTGACGGGGATAAATCAGGCGAGCTCTTTATCGCTGGGCTACATTCCGTCTCTAAACTGAATTAAGGTATTAATGTGTTACCTGTTGAGACACGGTCCAAGGGATGAGATCTCCAGATGCTCGCTGACCACGCAATAAACTGAATTAAGGTATTAATGTGTTACCTATTGAGACACAGTCCAAGGGATGAGATCTCCAGATGCTCGTTGACCACGCAATAAACTGAATTAAGGTATTAATGTGTTACCTGTTGAGACACAGTCCAAGGGATGAGATCTCCAGATGCTCGTTGACCACGTGATTAACTGAATTAAGGTATTAATGTGTTACCTGTT
>JAECMU010047476.1:0-14714 GCA_016106625.1 Dracogyra subfuscus | reverse complement strand
ATTTATATATACATAAAACATTATTAATTTGTCGATCGTCACAGCTATTTGTATACCCTTTTTCACTGCCACAATATTTTTCATTAACAATCATACCGAAACGTAAACGGAATTCCAAGCTTAAGGCTATTGCCTTTGCCGAAGAAAACAATGACCGTGCCGCGGTGATGGCGAAAAATTAGTACGATATTTTAGGCCGTAACCATGTTGTAATTATGAAATATTATTAAAAAGAAATTGTAGTAAAAATGTATAAATAAAAGAACTTACCTTGTTTGTTTTATTTGTTAACATAAATTTAGCTTCAAATGAAAACCATGATTCATGTTACTATAAAACGTAACAATACAGAGGGTGCTCATACTGATATGGAGGAAATACTTTAAGTAACAAACAAAGTATGGTGACGTTAGTTGTTTGTGAGGGTTATAGCTAAAACGGAACCGTGCCAAAACGGCCCCAGGCGAAAACGGAACCAAATTGGACAAAACGAAAAAGTAAAAATCTTTTACCAGAATATCATAATAAGAATGATATGTTTGTCATCATTTAATAATGTCAAGAACAAGTTCAACAACTTGCCACAGAAACTGGGTCGTCTTATAAGCGGGTCAAATAAAAAATTGATGATTTTATTACCAGAGAAAGGGGGGTCGACTTACAGGCGAAGATATACGGTAATTAAGCCCATGTCAAGGTACCAACAGTTAATATTGCTTATGCATTGACTGTAAAAACAGGATTTATTGATAAATAATAGTGGTGTTAAAAAAAGAAGAAAGAAAAAAAGAAGGTTAATCATGATGCGCGAAATATTAATTCCGCAAACATGGTGATTTTTCTTCAGCGCGAAAATTACACCCCTCGAAAATAAAGTATTTTACAGTATTATCGTAAGCTATGACATCACTGTGGCGTGTGCTGTAGTGACATCACACCCTATGATGGTTTTATGATTTCGTAGCACTAAGAGAGCTTCGAAAATATAGTCGCAGGTTCTAAGACCATCCCATTATGGAATATTTTGTTATTATTTTATAGTAAAACTACCCTGGTATTAAGATCACCCAGCTATTGCGGATTACGGCCAGTAAAGTCAACCCAGTGGTCACTTTTAATATATTTGGGCCCCCCAAATATGTGGTAAACTTTTGCCTAATTGTACACACTATGGTGTTAATGTTAATTGCAAGTATGTGTTGTTCAACCAATCAATTAAATAATCTGATATTTTTTAGTTCAAAAGACAAAGGTATTACTTTCGAACTAAGAAGTCATAGTTAATTTCTCGCAGGTAAAGCGTAACAGTGTAACATGGTTTTTTTTAATAATTAAAAGCAAATGAAATACTAGTACCATCCTAGTCCTTTATTGTTCACAGAAACTGACAACAAATGCAACTATTAGCTGCAATCAGTCAAGTCAGACAGAATTTGTCTGTTTTTATTAATTACCTTTGGAAAAGTGAACATCCTAAAATGTCAGGAAGGTGTCATTTGTCTAGACAGTTGTTAATCTCTTTTGATAATACTTAACAAAAATACCAGGGTCCAAGTTCATAAATAACTGAAACGTGTGATGCTTGACTATTCTTCATTTCAATGTAAATGTTAATACATCGTTATTTGGGTTTATTAGTTTACGCATTACTGACGGCAACCAAAAAGAATGGGGGAGGGGGGGGGGGAGTAAAATTCACAATCAATATTTACCAAACAATCATCATTTTGAATGTTGGTAATTCAGTATTAAGACCACCCCACTATTAAGACCAATTTGAATAAGTCCCGTTTATGGTTCCAATAGTAGGATTTCACTGTAAATCATTTATATCATAGTATTATTATTCCATAAAATCAAATTGCGTTCAAGATAGTTTTTTGTGAAATAAAAATGTTCCAGTTAATCAATTTCATCAAGCATTGCTTTTATAAAATTATTTATTCATTCCAGGATAATCGACTATTATAAAGTTACTTCCATTTTATTGTAGTATGTTAACTCTGATTCAGAGGCTGGCATCAGTATTATTGAATGATCATTGTTGATTGTTGGTTAAATTGATGATTGATAAAAAAAATTCAGGTATAGTAATTATTAATGAATGGAATATATTAAGGACTGAAACAAATGTTTTATTGTAGGAATTCATGGGAAATTGGAAAGAGAGACGAGACAGTTTCTCAGAAAAGTGTTTCTGGATCACTGTCCAACGGTTCAAGACCGTGCATTTTGGTTGAGCAGAATTCTAAAACCATGGCCCATGGTTCACCAGGCCAAGATATTATATTTACTATATGGCGCTTCCTTCGATACAGGTACACATAATCAGTTCGTAAAGACACTTACACATGTAGGCATATATAGCCATGCGATACAATTGACAAATCTTTAAACAGCAATGAAAGACTTTAAAATAATAACAAAAAATTAGTTGTATATCTAGACCCAGTGATTTTCCGCGATCGCGGAAAACGGATGGAATTCACAGAATTCTCAATGTGAAACAGAATTATGATTTTCTGCGAAGTTAAACAAATTAATATTAACTATTGCCACACACTGTAAAGCTGATGATTGGCCCATGTGCTATTGGCAAACACATAGTGTTATATTTACCGGGGCTACAATTAGGCAGACTGAGCGAGAAAACGTCCACTAGTTAAACACTTCCCAGTAAACCAAATTCTTCGTGAACGTTAGCGAAACGTTTGCTAGCTGAACTTAGGACTGGTTAACTACTTAGTCTATTGCGGAACAGGGTTGGGGTTTTTTAGGAGTAAGTTCAGCCACGTGTTTGTCGCTAATGCTCATCTTGGAAGACTGATTTTTACGCTACACATTAAACCGAAGGACTACTTCAGGAACCAATCAAAACATGTTTGCAAATGTTTAGCAAAAACTGCTGGCTTAATATTGCATTGTTACTTTATTTCCGCTGTGTCATGCGCATATTTCACATTGCAGACGACGTTAGACTGTCAAAGCGGTGATACAAATAAATGTTTAAGTTTTGTTAACACTAAGTCCCGTTGAATAAAACAGTGCACTCAATTGTTGGACAATTATGCTTTATGTAGTTGTTATAACTGCAACCTTTGCTATGAAGGCCTACTTTGATTTAACAACAAATAGCAACGCATGTCAACGCTAGTCAATTTTTGGACCCTTGTTTTGGGTTCGTACAAAGTAAATAAAACAGACCTAATGATAAAAAAAATGTATGTGATATATTTGACAAAAGGTACTCTTTTATTTTTTTCATCTTTTAAAACTGAATTTTGTTTATATTTTGTCAAGAATTATGAAAAATTAAAAATTAAACAGCGTTTTCTGCCTGTTATGTTAATTTGTCACAACTTGTGTTATTTAAATTGTTAATTAAGCCTACATTAAATTTATACATGTGTATTCTGAAACAGAATTTACAAAAACATGAAATGCAAAATCACATTTTTTTAAACGGAAAACCACTTGGTCTATATATCCAAATGTACACTAATTTTAGACTTGCATTTTTATCAACTGAGAAGTTAATAAAAAATATATTCAGTATCAACAGTTTGAAAGATGGCTTCAGTGACATAGTGATAAAGCCATCAGTCTTAAATATAGTTGGTCTAGGTTTGCATCCCAATACAGACTTGCAATCAGAGAGAGTTTTACTGGCTCAGTGCAGAAGTGTAAGACCAATAAACCGACCTGTCATTATCTACTAACAACTAACTATTGTCCTCTGTCCTGGATAGATAACCTAACTAAATTGATGAGTATTCTCTGCACAGAATGCATGAACCATAGTTGCATACAGACACAAAAATTAAATTAAGATAAAATAAAACTGTTAAATACATATTCATATTGAAGTGTAAGTAACAAAATTGATGAAATAAAACTGTTAAAATACATATTTATACTGAAGTGTACAATTGTAAGTACCAACATTGATTTGCCTCATTCAGACTAGTTATGGATAAATTAAAAAAAAACCCCAGGATTTACACGATCATCTAGGTTCATTTTGCATAATAAAACAAAATATATTTCTAATTTCTTGTAAAACGTTTGCTTACTTTTTAGGAGACATATTGTGGTATGAAATGTGTGAAAGTACACCAGCTAACTCAGAAGAGTCTGTCAAGTATTTTGGAGATATAGCCAATGCCATCCAAACCCTGCACAGTCAGACCAAAGAATGGTCAGAGGATGACATCATTAGTGTTGTAGATGAACTCACAAGTATGTACCAAATAATGCTAAGCAGACTACCAGGTTTTGCCCGGCCAGCAATTTAAAGTTCCGACAAACACAAAAGGTGCATTATACTACATAATGGACTGACTTACAGTTTATCTAGTTACATTATTTATCATTGATACAGAGGGACTGGATGATGCAGATTGCATTTTACCAATTTAGGGCAATTTGGTCATATGCATTTCACCATTGCTGTGGGGTTACCTAAATTGACAGAAAGATATACCACACAAGGACTAACTTACAAAGGCAGTGCATTTTACGATATATTTACAAATGGAGAGTATAACTAAAATATCTGTGATTAGACCAAAAATAAGTGATTTCAGAGGATACCAAAAAGATGGTGATTTATTATTACTAATATTCTTATTTTTAGTTGTTTAACAAGCAATAATTTGGTAACTTCTTGTATGTGCGCATATACCTCGAAGCTTTCGCACATGCCTTTCATGGGCTTAGCCTCTGACATCGCCAGTGACTAAGTCCAGGCCAGGAGGGGGGAGGGGGGGGAATGTTTGAGGTGGGTGGAATTTACAATAAAATTTTAGAAATTAGATCTGAGACCTAACATTCGCGGCTGAATTCACGATGAGGTAATGGGGTGATCAGCTCAGAAAATTGGGAAGAACTTCACCAGGGTGATGTAGCATTCTCACCAAAGTATTGCTTGGTACTCTTCCGATAGGGTCAGCTTGATGAATCGATGTACAATTGAATTCTTAACATTGGCTGATTTCAAGAGTCCTTTCTGATATACACCCCATTCCGCTCTGATGTTATGTAGTAGGTATTACTCTTTTTCATCTACTGGAACTGGTACTACCCCTGACCTAATGGTGTCATTCTACAACTTCCTTCATGGTAGGGGCCGGCAAGTTGAGAGAGAGCCGTGAACTCCCACTTAACATACACATGGTACTGTGCTGGTAGCTTGGTGCAGACAAATTTCCAAGTCTTCCTGGTCTGGGTATTGGGCAGATCCTGTTCAGACACTTTCCGCTTTTTGGCATCACGCTCTGCATCAGCTGCAACAACAACCAGTGGAGGTGGAGGAGGGCTGGCTGATGAGGTCAAAACTACCACATGTCCAGTTTCCATTGATGCTGGTGGATGAGGGGCCACCACTGTCAGTTGAGCAGACAACTTTGGCCCTCCCTTTGCTGCTCCTGGCGTGGGCTTCAACAAAGTAGTTGGGGGGCACTGAAGCAGAAGAGAACCAGTGGTTAAGCTACCAGTTTAGATCCTCCCTAAGTTGCCCCTGCTGACTTGTCTGCTTCACAGTCTACTGTTCGACCGTAATAAAGGTGAACAGTGGCCACATTCCCATTATGTTGGACTTTGTACTTTACCAAAAGGCCATGCACATTAATCACAGCCTGAGGGTGGGTGAGGGAGAGAAATCTGCATGTTTACCAAAAGCAACTGCATAGTGCGAGAGCTCAAGTAGGAATGACAGGCAATGAATTTGCTAAAAAAAATAATCAAGGAATTGCCAGAATCGTAAAGTGATGTACGGGTAATAAAGATGTTTTGGGATTCCATCCATTCCTGCTAAATGTGTAGCTTATTTAATACTTAAGTTTCTCGTTAGGTTTACCTGAAGAATGGTTAGCTGAAAACGTCTCACACCTATTACTCATGTGTGGAGATTCTATCACATCAAAGCTGATGACCAGTAAAGCTATCAACGGCAGGACTGTTGAACTCTGCAGCATCACAACATCGTTTTGTCTGGTGAGTCATTGTGACATCTTTCTGATAAAAATGTAATGAAAGATACTATTGTTATATGCATTATGTTTAAAAAAAACTAACACAATGAATTTTTCAATTTTGTACTTTTTAGTTACCATTACAGGATTTTATTATGAAGCAAAATTCTTCCTTGTGTATTTTATTTTAGTATATAAAATTGTTTCAGGTTTGATCCTTGACAAAAATAAGTTAAGTAGGTAGGAACCTTTTTATCAGACTGAGAAACCATAATTGGTTGAGGTGTTGTGAATCTAGTTTGCTGATTGCAATAAATAGGGGATCATGATGTTTATTTATGTTTTTAATTTATTTATTTGCTTAAAAAATTTCAGGGTCGCTACATAAAATTAAGAGTAGGTAGGGAAACCGGAATCACACACTTTTTTTTTTTTAAGACCTGGTTTTTTCTTTTGTTATTGTTGTGTGGGTTTTTTTGTATTTTTTATCTAGGTTTGTGTGAAGAACAATTTTAGCCTCAACTATGTTGTAACATTAATACAGAATATAATCCAAGTGATGGAAAACCCCAAAGAAAGGATTCACTTCATAAACAGCATGATGGACATGTTCAAGGAACTGATTCTAGACATTCATGAGTTCAGCGAGTCAGGTGTGTTGAAACATTCAATCAATGCTCATGTCTGTCTTGAGACCTACCTGTACATTTAGTGTCATGGCAAACCATACCAGTACGTCTTTCTCAAATAGATGTTGAAGTAATAGTATAAATACACAAATTAACTGGTTTAAAATGTGTAAAAGTTGTCAACCAAATAAATATTCCTTGCCTTCCTTTTTAATCCTACTCACTACTCTCCCAACACCCTACTCCACAAGAAGCTTGCAGTCATATCAATCATTATTAGCTCACCTGGCCCACAGAATGAATGAATGAATGTTTACTTCTTCTTAAGTTCCACCAAGCAGGTATTGTTCAGACTTGGTCCAAATGATTTGATTGCTCAAACCAAGATGTCCACACTAGTTGGCCTCCTGATTGACTGAGACATTGTTTTACTTTTATCTCAAGTTCCACCAGGCATATTTCAACCAAACTCAGTCCAAATTATCCTGAAGGTGTTATTTTTTTGGGTCCGATTCAGAATCAGATGGCTGCCCTAGAGAGATTTTAAACTTGTTCTCGGTTTTCATCATGTAGATTTCAACCAAAGCCAATACAAATGGTACTCTGATACACTGATCATCATTATTTAATCCCTAATTAAATGTAAATTGTAAAATTAGAATTCACAAAATGTCAAGAGATATGCTGTAATACATGTGGATTAATTACTGGTTCGGTTTACAATAGCTAGTCTACATACATACTATGTACATGTTCATTTGCTATATTTAAGTCAAATTGAGCCACTAAATTACCATCTGTGATATCATTATTGCTATGGTTCACTTTTCAGAGGTATACTGTAATTAGTTTAATACCAGGTAAACGATTCTTGTTTAAACAATGTTTTACTGATGTATAAATAACTTTTCTTCACCAACTCCCTAGGTTTCATTAACCACTTACATGTAGTCAGATAATGATTGAGCCTCTTTAATGGGTTATTGTGTTCACATTGTTTAACCTTTTTCTTCTTTTTTTTCAGATGAAACTCATGAAGGTGAATTGTTCTTTCTGGTTTCTGCTCTATCAGAGTTTACAAAGAGGCTGATTCAAGTAGCATTCAAAAATTTCCTGGTATGAACATTGAATTTTGGCAAATAACACTATGCAGGTTCAGAACAACTGAATAAGCCACATAACATGGAAAAAGTTTACTACAATGCTTTAAAAGTGCCAAGTATCCACTTCAAATCATACTATAAAGTGTAATATTAATATTCCTACCAGCCAATGGGCAAGTAAGCATTGAGAAAAAACAAATCCCATGAACAAAGAAACTCCCAAGATAGTCGAGCCTTATAGAATAGTAACAAACTGGAGTGATTATGTGCTTAGTCATTGGTTATCAAAGCTTAAAGAAGTTAATTTATTTTGAAATAATAACTTTTTCTTTGGCTTAGGGAATCTCAAGTAAAATATTAATATTCCCTCACATAACTGAAAGCATAAATATTATACTCCACTTAATATTGGCAGTACATATTTTGATTCAAGATCTGAAAAATAATGACAAAGATTATTGCAGTTCATTCTTAAATTGAGTTTTTGCCCATTTGTTTTCTTGCAGTTAAAATTAGTAAATTGCATCTGTAATTTCAAAATGAACTGTGGTTTCACTGTCACAAAATTCAATATTAGTGAGTAAATTTTTATTGTGATAAGGAAAGGTATGTCATACATTTTGACCATCAATCCCAGTTTCATCATTTTTTTTTGTTGTCTAGTCATGTGTACATACATGTTATGTGCAAAACATGCATGTTATTTGCAAGTTTGATGCTGACACTATAAAAGTCAGTAACACTAATGTAACTGCTGCATTGTGGTGACACAAGACACTTCACATAAACATGGGCTGGCTCTAAATGATATAAAACGTATTGGGTTTTATATTGTTTGTTTGTGATGGTTTACCCTTGTTCAAATGCAAGATTAAAACCATTTACACTTCAAAGTTTAATTTCAGTTTTTGAAGTAAACTTACAAAAGCCTGGTTTCTAGATAATTTTATTATAATTCATGAGAAAATGATCATCTTAACACAAACTCCATCACTTGTTACTGTATGTTACTGTTTTGACATAACTGTCAAACAATTCAACAATTTTGCTGTGATATTAAGTTATTGCAAATTATTAAAGTCATATTTAAAAATATCACCTCTGTGTTTTGTTCTGTTCATCTCAAATGATTGAGACTTCTCTTCAGCAAAAACATCAAATGCACTTTTCATGTACCAACTAGTCAGACTATTACAATTTACATGCAGAAAAATAATGGTTCATTTCTTTGTGGCAAAGGTTACTAATTTAAAACTGCTGTAGACAGACTCAAAATTGTTGTTCATGGGTATTTTGCCAGTGACGATAACATTTTAAATTTGATGTAACACATTCTAAAATTGAACCTCCATCTATTAGCCATCGGTTTAGGATAAATCCCTGTTGGTATGCCCACTAGACTATTTCTCGTTCCATCCAGTGTAGCATGACTGGTATATCAAAGGCTATGTCTGTAGGATGATGAATATAAAAGATCCTTTGCTACTGATGGGAAAAATGCCAGAATTACCAATTGTTTGACATCCAATAACTGATGATTAACAAATCTAGTACTTTAGTGATATTAAACCCCAAAAATGTGTACTACGGTATTAGCCAAGATGGGTCAAATTTGTTCATTTCTAAATTGCAAGTTACTAAAAGTGCATTGATATGAATGTATCCTTAAACTTTAAAAACAAATCAGAGAAAAATATGTACCAACACTCAGACATATACTGAACAAAAAAAGAAACTTCCAATTTGTACATATAGTATTTGTTGTGTTAAAGAATTCATTGTGTAATGAAATTATATAGGTAGTATTAGTCTTGTGCTGTATTATCAGGATTCATGAATTTTATAGATTATTTTTGCACATTTAATCATCGACAACGTGAAATTCAATTTGCACATGCATGCATGGTTCGACATGTCCCATGTAGTTCAATTTGTTTTACTTGTCTTACTGACATTGTTGTCAAGTGAACAAAAATGCTTCAAAATTTATTTTTAAAAATGTAACATTTTTTATTTTGTAGCATTTTTAATATGCCAAGAATACCCAATAATTTACTTGAACAGGCGATTGGCATGCTTGATACTGGCATGTCGACAGATGTTGCACGGCATGTTGGGAGCAATACGAAATCTTCACGTAAGATTTCAAATGACAGGAAGCACCAACGACTTGCCACGTCGTGGACGTCTGTGTGTTACAACGCGTGATCAAGACCGCTATATAATGAACACGCATTTGGGCAATTGATTCCAAATTGCCACTGCTGCTAACACACCTGGGCTTCATAATAACCGAATCAGTGGGCAAACTGTTCATAATCATCTGCGGGAGAACGGTTTACATGCATGACATCCTAATGTTGGATGCGTTTTAATGCAATGTCATGGTCTTAATTGAGAACATGTAGACTCGTTGGATACAGCGACACTGGAATACTGTTCTTTTTTCGGATGAATCCAGATTTTCTTTACAACATGGTGATGGCAGGGTGCGCGTATACTGTAGAAAAAATGAACACTATGCTGACTGTTGTGTTCTTGAACAAGATAATTTTGGGGGTGAGGGTTCTGTCGTGGTCTGCACAGCCATTGCCCACGGTTATCGTTCACCACTAGTCGTCACTGATGGCAATTTAAATGATCAACATTACTGCGATGACATTCTCGCTCATCACGTCATTCCTCATTCAGCAGGATAATGCCACCCCTCATACAGCTAGAGACACTGGACAGACGATTGAGGTGTTGTCCCAACCCACCCACTAACATCGATGAACTTCGTCAAGCACTCATTCAGGAATGGAACAATATTCCACAGGCAGAAATCAACACTTTAGTCAATTCTATGCAACTGCGATGCATTGCAGTGGTCAATTCAAGAGGTGGTCATACCCGTTACTAAGTGGGTTTTGTGTTTTTTAACCCCAACCACACAGTGACACGTGGTTAAAATTTCGCCCAGTTTCTGTTAACCTATGGCCATGATTTTTGCACCAAACGATGCACCATGGAACACTCTTTAAATGCATATATAACAATTATTTCCCCCGTTTTTTTCATCAAGTTGTGTTCAAGCAAAGTTAGCAAACGTTTCTTATTTTGTTCAGTATACATATGCTAATAGAATATAAATAATAACAATAGCCATACCATTTAACAATGTTTTAATTACACTGGAAATATACTTAAGCTGAACAAATATCTACAAAATTATACATGTGCAAAGTTGTACACAACTTATTAAAAAAATACCCTCATCTTATTTATTTTTTAAAAAGATTCATGATTTAAAAAAAAGAAAAAATATTTTTCAACTGTCTCTTAGTAAAACAAGTTTCTAACAAAACTAAAAAGGGTCACTAAGCTGGGAAAAAAACCTTATACCTCAATAAACACCCTCTTACCCCAGCTCTAATCAAAACACATGATGATAAATGATACAGGTAGCTTTAATGTTCATAGGCTATATTTATTTGATCAGTTCAGTTGGAACATGCACTATTTTATCAAACAACTACATAATACTGTATTTTTTGTATCCATATAGTGTGAACATATTTTATTTGTTTTTAACTTTTCCTTAAGAACATTTTTAAAGTTGTTGATGCTCATTACCATTGATTTGAAACAATTTCTTACCATGTGAGTCAGGCTGGATGTATACCTGAATATTTTTCCATATCAAAATTATAATATACTTATTTACATTTTGGCACAGCTCTAAAAACATTTTTTAATAATGATATTCATTAATAAATTGCTTCATATACTCACTTAGTTTGACACCTAGATACCTGATGTATTTTTAACAATTAACAAGCAAAAACTACTTGTTTTAAGTAACCACTTTCTAAAAACATACAAGAATGTTGATTTAGTAAAAAATATTTTATCAACATGTATGATTCACCCATCTTATACAGTGTTCTTGTACATGCGAAAACATTTATAATTGTAAACAGTCCCTAACTACTTAATATATAAGCATAACAAAATATTTCTTAATTTCATAAGGACACATTAATATAATGCAAGTTGAGAACCACCCATTTAAGTAAATATTTATCAATCAGTAGCTTACCATACAGATTAAGAAGGCCACACAAAACGTGTAATGGAATGGGGGTGCACATTAATATATCAACCTTATGATTGCTCTTTATGTTGTCCCACTCGACAGTTATAATTTAACTCCCCCACCTCCCAATAATGTATGTACATAATAATGTATGTACAATTAACAAATAACATACATGCAATACCGTTATTATAAATAACAATAATATAACAGGCATATTACACAGCACTAATGTGTACACCACCACCTAGTTTAATTCTTTCTTATCACCAATTTAGGTTTTTAAAGCTTTTTAAAAACAAAACCATTCAACCTTTCCCTTGTTTGTTACAAATATAAAATTGTACTCAACTTGAAAGTCGGGCAATCAAATAATAATTTCCGATTTCATTATAATACCAACCATTTTAAAACTGTTTTATGCAACTATTTTCATAGTTACAAAATAACCACAAATAAGAAGGCCGACATTGAGCGATTTCTCATAAAGAGAAGAAAAATGCAGGTGTAAGGTGAGATTTTCTACACTGTTCAAAATATGTAGAGGAATTTTAATTCAGATATGAATATTTAAGAATGAGACATACATGTATTAGCAGCAGCACATAACACAAAATGATAAGCTAGTTCTGAGCCCAGATAGAACTCCTTTCACCCACCCATCCTCTGACGTTTCTGATGCTTCGCGATTAGATGTCGTATCTTTCCGCAACCAAACTTTGTAGCATGGTTTCTGAAGCCATTCTTCATAAAACCGGCAGAAGCCTGTCATTTTCATATCATGATCAGTTAAAAAGTGGCTAAAAAAAATAAATTCAAATCAATAACTAAAGACAAATGTAATGTAAAACGGGCAGTAAAATACTGATCCTTTGCATGGGGTCTACTGAGCAACATTGAAGGCTGCACATTACGTCGGGCATAAAAATTGATTCACGTTGTTTTGCTAGTCTGTATAACGTATGACCCCCGAATGTTACCCAGTTGAAACTCGTTGAAAATTCACAAACTTTCAAATATCTCATTATATTTATTAATTTCTCACAGACTTTAAAGGCCTTGAAAATGAATGGTTATTTTCCCCAAACTTTCAAAGACTGTACAGACCCTGTAAAACTGTTAAGGTAAAGTCATCTAAAAATGTATATTGTATGTAGGCCTACTGCAAGCCTTGAAATAAGCGGCTGGTCACAGTCATTGTCCGGTACAAATTTGTAACTTGTCAGTAATTTTGAGGGAACTTAAATTGTAAACAGTGATGTCACGCATATTAGTAATTGACCTTTCGTACTTAGCGTATACTTCCTGTGGCTTTTTCATTTACATTTTGCAATTCAAATTGCCTCGTGGTAAACAATTAAAGGATGTTAAACAAAATAACTTCAGTTTGTGCTGTAAAAGAACAGACAGGTACCAATAATGACAAATCAACTGTCCCTGTTCCCAGTATCCACGGTGGGCAGCCGCTGATTAAATCGTCCCCAAAAATTTCCAAACAAATATCCCGCAGAGTAGTATCTTAAAATCTAGCACTGAACTAAAATGGTAAAAGGAGGATTTAGTTAATACAAATGACTCTTTGTGGCTACAATTTGAAGAAAGCACTTATGACGTGCACGCTCTGCAAAAAATTTCAAAACGAAATGCAGTATAATCACGATTTTTCGGATGCATGGATCAAAGGGTCCACAAATCTGCATGTGTAAAATGCTAAAGATCACTCGGCAACCAAAAATATAGAATATTACCACAAACAAGACACCGATGACGATTTCCATAATTACTGCACTGGCTGTTTAGTAATTAAATATTCCATTATTAAACAACATAAAACATAATTTATTTCATTTGTATTTACAATGTTTTGTGACGGGTACAGTTTCTTTTATGTGAGACACAAATTGGTTGGTACAGGACATTGTGTCAGGTACACCAATTTTTTTTATTTCAAGGCTTGCTACTGCGAAGATGAAGTATCTTATAAGTCTGAAGGTGGCATGGTCTATTTTTTAAATGGTATCTGGGAAGGTGTTGTCATATATATAAAAATTAATGCATTGGCTATGTTCAAAATACGATCTGTGAATGCCAGTAGGTGGCAGTGACTGTGTTTTACATAATATGTGGGAAGGAGAAGTTATCTGTGAAGTCATCTATCAAAGTCTGTCCTTGCTACTACTTTAGCATTCTCTATTTTATGGTTTTGATACTGGCTGTTATAAATAAGATCTGGGAAGGTGAAGTTATTGATGACAATCGGTAGATGGTATTGGCTGTGCTGTAGTCGTGTATGACAATCGGTAGGTGGTATTGGCTGTGTTGTAGTCATCTATAACAATTTGTAGTTGGCACACACTCTATTCTACATAAGATCTGTGAATGTGAAGTCGTCTATGAATGTTTGTCCTTGTTGCTGCATCGGCATCCCCTGTCGTATGGTGTTGGCCATCATGCCAGGCTGTGACGGTTGTAATGTGTGTTGAGGTTGCGGCTGCTGCTGCTGCTGCTGAGACTGCACCATGATCTGCTGACGTATCTGCTGTTGCTGCTGCTGCTGGGCAGGCTGTTGTGCTGGTGTTCCACCCTAAAACAATTCAATCCAAAGTCAGTTCCAAATAATTAACATAATTAATCACATTTACCCATGTAAGACATTTTACAAAGTCCACTGCTCTATTTTGCTAATATATTTATGAGAGATTGAAGATGTCTCTTTAAAAAAAAAGTGTAAAATGTACGACTATTATACTAACAAACTATACTGTCAAAAAAGAAACGCACAGGTGATGGGGAAAGAAGAAAAGTGTTTGATTTGACAAAATATCGGGTTATTTTTTACGATGTTACTGAATGACCATGTTTGTTAATGTTCCTGGAATGGGA
Source organism: Dracogyra subfuscus (assembly GCA_016106625.1). Classification (NCBI taxonomy): domain Eukaryota; kingdom Metazoa; phylum Mollusca; class Gastropoda; order Neomphalida; family Peltospiridae; genus Dracogyra; species Dracogyra subfuscus. Next base: position 49 of record JAECMU010047476.1, on the reverse strand, counting down.
CAATATGCCGAAATACACCCTAAAACAAATTTAACGCACACTGTTCGAC
>JAECMU010047456.1:0-10913 GCA_016106625.1 Dracogyra subfuscus | reverse complement strand
GTGGGATTTTTAATCCAGATACCGACTCCAAACCCTGAGAGTGCTCCGCAAGGCTCAATGGGTAGGAGTAAACCACTTGCACCGATCAGTCATCCATAACTGGTTCAACAAAGCGCAAATAAAAGATCCCTTGCTGCTAATCGACATAAGAGTAGCTCATGAAGTGGCGGCAGCGGGTTTCCTCTCAAAATCTGTGTGGTTCTTAATCATATGTCTAACGCCATATAACCGTAAATAAAATGTTTTCAGTGCGTCGTTAAATAACACATTTCTTTTCTCTTTTTGTTTTTGTTTTTGTGATACAACTTTCCATAAACAACTTTATAGAAATTTCTAGGATGCTCATGAAATATGTGCTCTTTATAAAATTCGCCATGGATTTCGCAGAGCAGACCACCATTTCATAATTTCTGAGATGATCAACTTCAGATAATAAATGGTTTAAAAAGTATAGCAGCAGGGTTCACCTTGACGAAATATTTTAGCCCTGGTTCCCTGACTAATAGTACAACATGCTTCAGCGTTTAATTACAATTTAGGCATTTCCTTTTTTTTTGTATTTGCATTCGGTTTTTTCTCTCAGTGAATTTACAGACTATTTAATCTTGACTAAAACATGTATTAGCTGTTTGATGAATTTGATCATAAAATAGGGCGGGACGTAGGCCAGTGGTAGAGCGCATGTCTAATGTGCGATCAGTCTAAGATCGATCCAGGTTGGTGGGCCCATCGGGCTATTTTTAGTTCCAGTCAATTCACCATGACTGGTATATCAACGAATGTGGTATGTGCTATCCTAGGTATGTGACGGTGCCTATAGAGAATCCCTTACTACTAATGGAAAACTGTACTGGATTACCTATCTAAAGTTAATATCCAATAAACGATGATTAATAAATCAATATGATTTAGTGGTGTTAAAGTAACTTTTCTGGAATGTCCTGTAAAAGAGATCCTGAGTAATGGTAGTCCTCCTATAGACAAGACACCTTCTAGATTCAAGGTAAAATTGTGATTGGCCCAAATACAAGTACTCGAGTCTGCCTAGGGGTGTAGTGGTTAAGCCTTTCGATCAGTTTGTAAATGCAAGGCCAATACCCATATACAAACGTCTTTCTTATTAACCACGAACAACTAACAAATCTAACAAATAACTGTGTGTGTGTGTGTGTGTGTGTGTGTGTGTGTGTGTGTGTGTGTGTATGTATGTATGTATGTATGTATGTATGTATGTATGTATGTATGTATATATATATACTCGGGGAAAGGATTCTTGTGCACCAAATAATTACATATAGATTAGAATTTACTTGAAATCTGATTATAAACATTTCAGTAAATGAACGTGTAACTAGGTTCTATTCGGTATTCCAGCGGTGTCCTGTCAATTTCACGAGCTATTCATGCTGAGATTTCACAGTCCTTACCTAAACACCAAGAATTGCTCAATTACCTATAGAAGGTTGATATTATAGACTTGGTATATAGCAAGCAACATTATTAGTAACTTTACCAAAATAATAAATAAGCAGGCTTTTGTTTTAAATGACGTTTTTAGGCAATGCAAAACATTAACATAATATGGTCGTTGTTTGATTTTGCGGCCATTTTGGAAGTGATCTTGAGTTCAAATAGTCATACATTTCGCTATTAGATAGCTAATGCAATAATTAATTCTTGTATCCTAAAACTCGATTTAAAAGATATAATGTAAAATATGGCCACAGTTGGGACATTTTTCGTGCCCATCTTGGATTTAAATAATTATGCAATATTTCAGCTAGCAGGATGTTATTAATGAGTTCTTTATCCCACAGGTTTGCTTTTGCCCGAAAATTAAACGAAAATGCCCGAATCTGCATAACAACATGTATTCCCATTAGCATTAATTATACTACCAAACAGCTATATAGCGTTTCAAACGCATCTCTACGCATTTTTACGTTGATTACAACTAATTTTGAAAATAGAATGATGGAAATACATGGTAAAAAGTGTTCAGATTAGCACAGTTTGCCCGAATATATGTACAGATTTTGTCCAAATTTGATGTTCTGCCCAGTCCCTCTGTCTCGTAAGCTTAGAAATGTACCAAAATATTAGTAACAAGTTCAAAATTAAACAAGTGGATTGTGAAAGTAACACAAAAAGCATAACATCTGCTATTTTGCCTATTATTTATTATTTTAATTACATTCATGAATTTCAACTTATTTTCGTGCTTATATCCAATTAACGTTCAAGCACGCTGTTCTGGGCACACATCTCAGCTATATGGACAATCTGTCCAGGACAGTGGGTTAGTTGTTTGTGGCTAGTGAGAAAAAAGAGGGTGTTGTGATCTTGCACCTAACCTTTGAGTGGTTAAAAATCGCTCTATGTGGGAGCCGGTACCGAGATGCGAACCCAGTATCTATACCAGCCTTACGTCCCACGGCTTAACCATGACACCATATTACATATAAACTATGTATGTATTTGTAGTACAATCTTCTTACAATCGTTTGACACTGGCGCTATATTACCGGTAGTTTAATATTGCGGTTCGATAAAGGGTCTCAAGAAGTCAAGGAGGGATACAACATACAGAAAGTATTTCGTGCGCTAGTTTTCTTTCCTTTGCGGAAGTTGATGGTTGGAGAAGGCAGCACGTGTTAGTGTTTTGGTGGGGGTTTATTGACACAAAACCGTCATGACATCGTTGGATGCTACTAAACCATCGTTGAAAAATCTTCAAAATCCAAATTATGGTGTCCCAGAGAAGCATCACTATGGAGTAGGATATTTTAAATGTTTTATTTTATTATTGTTTTTAAACCTAAACCCCAAAACCGTTTAAACACTTAAAACAATCACACTATAAATTAAGTATAAAGTGACTATTCACAGTGCATAAGGCTAAGCTGCTGGACAATTACGCTGACGACAGTGGACTTGAGTGGTTCAAATCTCGTCAAAGCTGGCTCACACAATCATTAATCTTTCTCATCTATCACCCTCTGCCTATCATTCTCATGATCTCAATATAAAAAATTAAAAAAAACTTTCCAATTTATCCCATGATTTCAATCTGTTTCGACCCTTTCTGTCAGTTTCCTCCGACTCTTGTCTTCTGAGCTGTCCACACCATCGCCTACCTGTCTCAACTTCCTCCACGAGTCACGTCGAGTGCAGCCTCTGTGTATTTCCCTGCACCCACCTGGCATCCTCGTCCTCTGCCGCTAATAAAGCTGGTCTGACCCACGGCATTAACTAACAACCACCGGTAGTAGTGGTGCATAGTAGGTGGTTACAAGTGCCTCTTAACAATGCCAGAAAGTAGCTACTGAACACTCCCCAAAGTGGTCAGTCTACGCCCACAGCGAAAAGCTGATGAGGAGTGGCAAAAACAGCCACACAAGCACCTGTCGCGGTTGGAGAGACAAGGACTGAGATGTGAAGGTGGACAGCAAAAGAAGTTGAAAGATAAGAGGAGTTGCCAGATCGGGAAGAAATGAGATGGAATTCAAAGGAGAGAAAGGAAAGGGGGCAGTGGGACAAAAAAACACACGTTTAAACAGGGCTTCTAGCTTATGATTATCATGATTATGTTAGCCCCATTGCCATGGCTAGTGATAATAGAATACTATTATTAATACTGATATTCATTGTTGAACAATATATAATTACTATTGCCATGACCAACGGCAGTAGGACTTTCCTTTGACACTATCGCGGTATGGGTTTTGACGCAGATAAGCAACGATCTCGCATAGTGTAAAAATAACGATGTTTTTCTTGTTATTATTTACAGAAACATAACCTAATGTATATATATCATTAAAATGTAAACATTAAAGTCAATATATAGTGAGATTTTTAGAAGAACATTATAAATACTTATCATAAATAGAGTGAAGGGTTAGGGACACCCCTAGTTCATCAAGATTAACTTTTGACTACAAATGCAAACACTAACAAAGTTAATCTTGCAACGCTATTAGCAATGTTCCGAGCAGTTTTGCTCAGAGGTCCTATTTACCAAGCGCAACCGAAAACTACCGAGAGCAAGGGCAGAAATACCGAGAACTACTGAGCGCAAGTGAACAAATTTACCGATGATGATGTTAATTTGTTTAACATGTCCATATACCACTAGGGTTTCGAACACGCCCATCCCGAGTCCGACCTCCGATAAGATCGGTGGCCTGAACTAGCAATTAGTAAAAAAAGTTAATAGAATAAATTTTAAAAAGAAAGAAAAAATTACAAGCCAAAAAGAAAAAGAATTGACTGTTCGGCTGAATATTTATATAATTTGGAGCATTTTAGAAGGACAGTCCAAAATTAAAGAGAGAAAGAAGAGAGGATCGAACTATTTAATAATATAAAAAAAGGAAAGTAATTTTGAACTCATATCTAAAAGTTTAAAGTCCTATTGATACGACCATGTGAGTGGCCTCGTTAAGGCTGTTTGGGTGCACAGTTTATAGTGACGAGATGGGTTGCATCCCATCAAAAAAAAAAACCTTACTAAATAGCCATTTTATGTTGTGTATTCATTTATGTATCACTTTGTGCTTCATTAAAAACCAAAACAAATTAAACAAATTTCGATTGTAACTTTTGTGGGCTTTTTTTTTAAACTAAAAGAAAAACTTCACATTTTTCCACCCAAATCATGTCCTGTGATCTATTTCGAGCATATGGAAACTAAGAAATACTTACTTTGAAACGATCTTCACTTTGAATCAAAGGAAAAATAACCGGTCGGTGCATGATTTTTTTTCATGCATTTTAAACATTAAAACAAAAAAATATATATATATATTTTTTGCTGTTCATTTGATCTCGAGGACTGACTAAACAGACCTGCAACTGCTGTCTGGCCTGGTTAAGCATTGTAAGGCATTAAAATCATATCAGGGCTTCTAGGTTATGGTAGCCCCACTCCCATGGCTAGTGATATTCAGTGGTGGGCTAGTCAATATTTACTATTGCTATGCCCGACAGCTAGTGAAATGTTGCCGTTGAGTATTTTGTAAATATGAATAGCCTGCCTCCATCCCTGCCCCTTAATGTTAGTGTTTTACGCTCTATCTCCCTCTTTAGGTAACATATCTGGTTATTACTATTATGTACTAAGATTATATTAACTAAAAGAAAAGTAGAGCTAGTGAATTTTTAATCGTGGCTAGTAAATCTTTTAAATCACTGATCCCATAGCTAGTGAATTTAAAAAACATTCTAGAAGGCCTGCATATAATAGGTGTCCACGTAATTTATTGGTCAGAATCTCGGACCGTGACCAATTGTCAGTACTCTTACTTCCCACGCCGGTTTATTCTGATTTACAGTGTCAGAAATTCATGCCTTTGTCGACTTTTTAATTTATTGTTTCTTCTTTTAGATGTTGCATGAGTTAACACGGCCTCATATTGATTCATTTAATTACATGATTCACGAGGGACTTGCTAAAGCTGTTCAGGTGAGTTTTGAGTTGTACAAGATGTTACATAATTATACAGGGCTGCAGAAAGCACTCGTCCGCATGCCAAATGCAAGATTTAAAAGATGCAACTATCAACCTGACAGTCTATCTGTCTTTTTGATTTCGTTTCACATGTGATGTTGATCACTTGAAACTTGTCAGGTGTTCTTAATAATGTTTTGTCAATTTATCTATACATTTCATTTGAAGTGAAGACACTGTTCATTATAACATTGTTAATAATATATTGTTCTATAAACTGGAGGGCTAGTAGAAATCTGGCGGGCTAGTAAAATTTAGTTGGTTATGGTCCGACGGGCTAGTTGAATATTTTCCATGTCTGCAACTCTGATTATATCAATAATTCATTACTGACAACAGCAATATCTATTGAAGGTTAGCGTGGCACATACCATGAGGACGACATTAGTTGTTTTATTTCACTAATTTACAGCTTTCCAGAGTAGTGTGTCCATACATGTTGAATGCCTTCTCGCAAACAACAGACTTTGCTTTTTAAGGTGCGCTCGTGCATCACCCGTAATTTCAGTCTAATGAGTGTGAAAATCAGCGCACGTTACACTCAACAAATGGTGCACATAAGCTATATGGGTATATTTATTTCCACTATTTACAGAAATCAGCAGTTTTCGTAGCTCATTTAGCTGATATGAAGGTCCTTTTATTAAAACAATAAAAATTAAAAACATAGTAGTGGCTTCCATGCAGTCGTTAAAATGGTATTTCTCAGTCTTGAACAAATCGGGGAAATACTGGTTTAATAGATAATTTTGTAGACGTACATGCTGCCTATGTTATTTATTTTGGAGAGTGATTTTTCACTCGCCTTAGCATATTGAGGTGTGTGATTTTTCACTCACCTATAATTTTCAAAATCCAAGGACAATATCTATGCATCATTTGAAATAAAATACTTCTTAAATAACAAGTTTATTTCTTATTTTCAAAATACATATTGTCTTCAAAATGTTTTTTTTAAATGAAAAAATTGAACTGGACATTAAAGATAAGTAACTAAGAACATTACAACATTCCTTTGTTGATCATGACTAGTGTAAATGTAGTCCTGTCTCAAATAACTATATTTTTTATCATAATTTCCTGACAATACATAGTGATTTCAAGTGATATGCATTTATATATGGGTGTGTTGGACTAAACTGATATACTGCCTTTGAATTATATCTGACTAAATCACATACTATACAACTGTACAGTCAATATAGTGGCCTAATTTAATTGCCTAATGGATGTTTGCAGGACTGTCCAACTACAGAAAGTAAACAAATGTTATTCAAGAATAATTTAGCAGAAGCACATTTTTGTTGGTCACATAGAACAATAGCGCTCTAATGTCTTTAATTTGAGTCTTTATTTGATCACTCACCATCCTGGGAAGAGGGGTCAGCCAGTACATACAGTCAGTAAGTCATGTTAAAGAAAATTCCATATGATAGTGTTTTTAAAGGGACAGACTTTAGTTTTTAAACACCAAGGCATATTATTCACTATCAGCGCCGTTTATGATCACTGAACTCAAACATTACTTATATTGTATTGTTTAAATATCCATTTCTGTATATCCAAAGTGTTATTGGTCATCTGGTGTTTCTAACACCACAAAATGAATTTTTCATATTTAAAAAAACGTGTGTCTGAAAAGTAATGGTTATGGAATCACGTCTTAGTCCATTTTTAAAAGAGTATTTCAATATCACAGACTCTTGTTTCACTCTGTTGTATCCAAATTTGTTACAGGTTTGTAAATAAGAAAACTTTGTGTCCATTTTACCAGTTGAAACTAAGATCTAGCTAAAAAATATGCCTTTGCATTAAAAGCTAGGGTGTGTCCCTTTAAGTGGTAACAGGGTTTTATCAGTACAATTTCCAAAGTTAAAGCCATGCGTGTCAAATCAAATTTGAGAAATTAATAGCCTGAGTAGATTTATAAGAAAAACAAACATTGATACAGTTATTGTAGTACATGTAATAATATTTAAAAATATCAGAAAATGAACATAACTTGGAGACGATTCCCATATATGCTGAATAAATGTAAACCAAAAAAGAATTCTGTTTGTTTTTAAATCTTTTTTGAATATAACTTAATTGTTAATAACTTCCAGCAAATTAATGTAAATGTTTTTTGTCTTTGCACTTACCTGCAAGTTTATGCAAAGAGTGTTTGTAGAACTATGTGTTTAATGTGTTTTTAATTTTGTATCTTCACAGAGTATTCCTCCTGTCCAGTTTGCCCTCCCAAATGGTGATCGTGTGTCAATCATCCTCGCAGTAAGAAGAAAGTTTGTTTTGTTTAATTACACCACTAGAGCACATTGATATGTTAATCACTGGCAACTGGATGTCAAACATTTGATATGTTTGTCAAATCTCCTGAGCCTTCATACATGAACAGTAAAATATTTCAGAGGTTTTTAAAGTTCGTTTGAAAACAAATATGACGGGATAGCCATCTCTGCTTCTCTAGCTATTGTGTGCACTTCCTAACCTAATGTGTAATATATATTATTAGTAAATATTACTCATATGGTTAAAAATATCTTGGTTCATATCAAAATGGGATGTAACACTTCAATATCGGACAATGACATAATCGATTGGTGCATCCTATTTATTACCCATAATTAAACTCGCAATAATTTTGTATCCTATTTACATTCCTCATGAAATAATTTTCATTGTGACAATTAAAAATTATTTCTTTCTAGACATAGACATGAATACAAAATGGAAGCTCATTTACAATCTATAAATCATGTATAAAAGGACTTGAGGATTGTTTTTCTTTTGACAGGATGCCACAATATTACCACCGACAGTATCAGAAAAGAATGAATTTGCATCCAACTTGAAAGTGTTTCCAGCAGAAGTTAGTATTCCTGTTTAAAACACTCATTTAGCTCATGTTTCGTTGTTGAGAGAGAGAGAGAGAGTACGTTTTTAACATTCCCTATACCACTAAGGTTTCAGGAATTTCCCTGTTGACTAGATAAATCTTTTTTCCTTGAGATGATTGGTTGAATCTTTATTTATTTCATTCCGGTTTGAAATTAATACAGTCATTAGTATCTAATACGTTGCATGTATTTGTGCATAAAAAAAATTCTTTTCTTTTTTCTGTGAAATCTTTAAACCTGTAAACTCTGGTATTGATTAATTGTAAAGTTTGTTTATGTAAGAATTGTTTGTCATTTTTTGTGAAGTTATTGATGTATAATAGCAGGGCTTCTAGAATTTTATAAAAATCCACTAGCCATGGGATCAGTGATTTTAAAAATGTACTAGCCAGGAGTAAAAATTCACTAACCCTACTTTAAATATATACAATTTTAGTAATAGTAATAATCAGGTATATGTCACTTAAGAGGAATATTGAGCTTAAACAACCTTAGATTGAGGTGGAAAGTAGGGCAGGATATTCATTTTTTTACAAAATATTAAGCTATATCCACTAGCCATCGGACTAGATATGGTAATTATTTACTATCCTGACATTGAATATCACTAGCCATGGGAGTGGGGCTACCGTAATCTAGAAGCCCTGATAACAGTGAAAAATTGTGTAGTGTAGCGAACCAATTTTACACTAAAATGTTTACCGTTATAAATTGATAAATTTACAAATACACACCATGTTAGTAATTGGTTGTCATACACAAGCCCGATTCCTCAACAGTTTTTTTGTTGTAAAATATGAAACTCTTTAGACATATTTATTTTGTATTGGTGCTGTCGTGTTATTTTAGAACATTTGTTGAAAGCTGCCTTTTGGCCATATTGGTCCTTTTTTTTTTCATCGGTCAAGACCATATGATCTTTCTGTGTTGTTTGCCAAATTTGAGCCTGAAACTCAGGACAGTTCCTTTAACTTAAAACCTCTATGACGTTGTGTTCCAGTGTCGAGAGCGAGGCGTCACTTACAGCGGCTCTCTGCAGCTACAGATCACATGCATGGTCAACGACACCGTCGTGTCCTCTGTCACTCAGGTGGCCAGCAACCTGCCTGTGATGGTCAAGGTAAGATGTAGGAATATTTGTAATGACTATCTAACACCCACATCCTGTCTTTAATGATATATTAAAGGCTATGGTATATAGTATCCTGTCTAAGGGGAAGTGCATGTAAAAGATTCCGTGCATTAATTTGTTAGGATGATGGGGGCTGGGACGTAGCCCAGTGGTAAAGTGCTTGCTTGATGCTCAGTCGGTGTAGGATTGATCCCCATCGGTGGGCCAGTTGGACTATTTCTCATTTCAGCCAGTGCATCACGATTTGTATGTCAACGGCCATTGTATGTACTAGCCTGTCTGGGATGGTGCATATAAAAGAACCCTTGCTACTAATCAAAAGCGGGTTTCCTCTCTCAATACCAGTGTCATCCTTAGCCATATGTCTGACGCCATATAACCATAAATAAAATATGTTGAGTGAATCGTTATATAAAATATTTCTTTAATTTTTTCTTTATTTTATTTTGTAAGGTGTAGCTTATGTGGAGTCCATGGGTTTCCTCTGTCTTGACCAAGTGTCCAACTAACCATATGTTAGATACCAAATAGCAAGAGTTTAAAATCTGTTGAGGTGTTCCTGTTAGCATCATGCTTGATAACTACAAGATGTAAAACATCACGTCATTTATGGATGGCGAATGAGAAATTAGTCATTTACATATTCAATGTATTCTAATTATAAATTTATGTTATTATTTTCCAGTCAGATATCTGCAACTTGGCTAATATGAGTCCAGCTGAACTGGTCAAACACAAAGAAGAAGCTCATGTAAGCAGACATTATTCTGTGTAGAAGCTATTATTTTCCACCCCCAACATGGGATGCACCAGCTACATACATGTAAAAACTGCCAAATGCCCATTTCACATACATGTAATTGGATTAATAGACAGGATTTTGAATACAGTTACAATCTTCTTCTTCTGCATTCAAACTATTGTTGATCATGATTTAGATTGTCGGTTGTGGTGGTAAAAAACGCTGTCTCTGTCAAGTCACGGGTACAATTAAATACTGTTTTTGTCAGTTGTATTCTGATCAACAAAACAAAAAGCAAATATTTTAATATATACTGACATCCGAAAGAAACTTTACCAATAAAAATTGATTTAATTTCCTTTATAATTTTAGATAATGGAAATACAATGATGCCAAAACACCACTGTCATGAATATATGTTATTTAAGCGTGCGACATCATGTGGTTTTTCTTCCGTAGTTTCAGAGTCTTGGTATGGTTTCTTTTGAAAGTCAGTACATATATTTTTCATGATAAAGTTAATGCAGTCAATGGACCTTGATAAGTTTAAAAGATACACAAACTAATGAGATTCAAACTGAATGATTTTTAATAAATTAAAGTAAACTAAATTGGAATTTGCATTTCTTT
>JAECMU010047453.1:0-17398 GCA_016106625.1 Dracogyra subfuscus | reverse complement strand
CCTCTTGCCCCCCCCCCCCCAAAAAAAAAACAACCCCACTAACCAACAACCACCCACAATAGTTATGGAAACAATGTTTACTTCAAAACATAATCAGGAAAGAAGGAAAAGTTTTATTTAACAACACACTTAACACATTTTATTTACGGTGATATAGCATCGGACATATGGTTATGGACCACTTAGATATTGAGGGAGAAAACCCGCTGTCGCTACTTCTGATTAGCAACAAGGGATCTTTTATATAAACCATCCCACAGACAAGATAGTACATACCACAGCCTTTGTTACACCAGTTGGTGAGCACTGGCTGGAATGAGGAATAGAACAATGGGTCCACCGATGGGGATCGATCCTAGTCTGACTGCACATTAAACTAATGCTTTAAATATAATCAGAGACTAATTATTACATTAGTAGCGTTTATAAGGATTTTGTTTTTAGTATTTTTTAAATAATAAACAATTCTTAAAAGTTCAACATTGATGCCACATATTTTACAAAACTAGGTAGACCAAAGTGAGTTTTTTTAGAAACTACATTCACAATTTAAGTAATACAAATAAAAACAGGAAATGTTTCATAATGCTTCCTAAACAGTGTATACTCATTTTGATTTTAACATAAAATTTACCAGTCAGCTACTGTTCACTGAAAAATCACAATAAGGTTTTTGTTTAATACTATACTTTCATATGAAAACCAGTTATATCTTAGACCAGTGATAAAGACAAAATTGGTTGTGTAAGACGATGGCATATCCATATATCAAACCATGTAATAACAATAGGACTGACCATTCAGCAATTTATGAGCAGCATGCCTCTTATATAAATTTTAATGTAACTGAATGAATGGCCTCATTATTTTAATTAGAAGTACTGTGCCAGTTACTAAATTGAAACAATTGATAATTTATACCTGATATGTTAAGTGATGTGTTAATTAATAGTTTAAAAATTTAAAACATTTATTATCTTACCAAAGAAACAATGAAATAAAGCAACTCCTTGCCGTACCACTATATCAAACAAATCACCTTTATGCATAATGCTTACTCATTGAAAAAAAAAAGAAAAAAAAAAAGTTTTAAGCATTACGGGAAAAAAAAACAAGCCCACAAGCTAATAATCACAATTTATTCCATGTGCCTGATCCATTTTTATTGTGACAATTTTTTAACATTTATTTTCATGCTTTTATCAATTTACGGTTAAAGCATGCTGCCCTGTACACATCCTCAAATATCATGGCTGTCTGTCCAGGACAAGGGTTGATGGTTATTGTTAGTGTTTAGTGAGAGAAAAGTCAGTGTAGTCGCTCAGTTGGTAAAGTGCTTGCTATGGTACTTAGGTCCAGGACACGGGTTGATGATTATTGTCAATGTTTAGTGAAAGAAAAGTCACTGTCGTCGCTTAGATGGCAGAGTGCTTGCTATGGTACTTAGGTCCAGGGACTGAACTCACTTAATGGACCTATTATCTGCAGTCCCCCCCACCCCCATTCCATACCAGTGTCCCACTAAAGATAATCAAATGCTGTGGTATGTGCTATCATGTCCTGTGGGAAAGGGCATACAAATGATCCCTTTTATCCAATAGGGAAAATGTAGTGGGTTTTGAAGCCTGTATTGGGACGTGAACCCAGCACCCACCAATTGTAAGCACTGTATAACTTGAAACATATAGGAATTATATTTCTGTCAAAGTGATGATCACTTGACAGTTGTAGACGGGTTGTCTGCTGGAATAGATCAGTACTTGAGTCAGTCTGTGGTCAGTGAAATCAAATTGCAGAAACAACCACTGTCCACCTCTCCTGGTGAATGTAACACACAGAGTGACCAACAACTAATGACCCCAATGTTCTAAAACAGATTTCCTGTTTGTGTTGATTCAACAATCAGACAACTGACTTTTCTTAAGACATTCAAATATATACTGTCCTTTTACATACACATCACACATTTCATAATTAACTTTTAAAATAAAATACACACACTTCATTTATTATTTGAAATAAATTTGTATTTATATATATATAAATAATTTGTATTTATATATTTAAATATATATATAAGTATTGAATAACATCAAAACTTGTTGATCAAACCAAATGAAAAAACAAAATGAAAAAAACCCCACAAAAAACAGTGAAAAGAATATATTTATATAAGAGTAATTATTGGTTTATATGTAATATAAAAGTAATTACTCATTTAACCCAGTGTTATACTATAATATAAGAGCAATTATTGATTTACATACTGTGTTAATAGTGTTATACTGTAATAAATGATCATCAATAAATTGCAGCCAATTATCAACTTTATTCAACAGGCTTATCTAAATGAAGTGCAACGTAAATATGTTTTTCTAATGAGATATAAACCTTTGTTAAATAAGCCAAGTATAAGTAATATTGACTGCTATTGCTTCAGGCAATCCACACTTTTTATTCTAATTTTTACTCCCCAAAAAAATCCATTTGACAAAAGAAAAAAAATCCCTAAAAATCAAAAGACTGCCCAAATCCTTCAGTGTAAAAGTGAAAAAGTTTATTTACAGAGCAGAATCAAATTCGATATCGGTGTGTTTGGTTAACCATCAGACGCACACACTCCTCTACAAGTCTCGGTGTTCATTGATAAGAAAACACCATCTTACTCAATCCACATCATACCTCGGGACTTCTTCCTGTGATCACCCTCTCGACCAATGGGATCGCTGAAGAGACACAGCTCCCTCCCTGTTTGAACAAAGGAGGCTGGCTCTGTGAGATCTGACAGTTACGGCTTCAGGCGGGCGGGTGGCTGGCTTGACTAGCTTGTTTACAGTTGAACTGTTCCTCTGATTGAACAACACTGGGGGAGAGAGTCTCACTCGGACAAGTCATTGTGAAGGTAGATCGCTGTGAAAACACTTCCAGTAGGCTGTGGGTCCACACCAGTGCCTTGATGCCCAGTTCCTTAATTGGGCTGTTTTTTGTCTTTCAATCATAAGCGTGATCATCGCCTGTGACCTGCAAGCTGGCCGGTTCATGGGTGTTCTGTGTGTTGTTTTCAATATACACTGAAACCTTTACTCCACTGATCAAGTCTCGCTGGACTTCCTAGGGTTGCCAACAAAACATATTGTTGTGAAAACAATCCTTGTGTGAGTTGGTATATAACAGAGTGTTACCCATGTCTCCCAGCATATTCCTCACCAGCTGTTGGACAACGCTTGTTACCTTTGCACCGTATCACTGGAAAAATAACTTTCAAAGATGATTCTTGGAACGATCGACGGAATCCCAGAAACTTGCAGTAAGTCTTTTTTTTATCTCAATATATTAGATGAGGTTTATTTTAGAAAAAAATATTTACATTTTGAATTTACTATAACCATTCAATTCTTGTCACTGGATCCCAAATTTAAGGACTGTATTCTTATAATCCCAAAGTGTACCTGTACATAACATACCCTAGAGTTTTACAAATTGATATTATTTAAATAAATTATATATATATATATATATATATATATATATCTCTTTTTTTCAATCAGTTTATTCTAGAGTCTGTAAAACACCCAAAGTTCCTCATCCTAAAAGGTTAAAATAATAACAATAATTATTAAAAATCAATTGAAGTATACCGTATAGCCTATAGGCACCACTATATTTTAACAGAGTATAATACCATTAATTTTGTCCAATGTAATAAAAAGTAAATTCAACATAATTATGCATGTGCATAAAAAAAACCAATCTGTAAATCGTCACAATTTATTTTTGTCCTGCTACACCCAAGAATTCCGAAAAGACTAACAAAATATTTTTAGACTAACATTGGACAGGTGTAGTGAAAAAAAGGCCATGTTTTTAAAAGCGTGTGTAGGGAGACTTTAGAAAGTAGTTAGACTTGTTGACAGGTGTATCAATGAGCAATCAGTAGCCAATGCTTTGTTAGCGAGAGCTGCTTGGAGACTGTCACCTAGTAGTTTTATGTAACTCCCACAGAGAAGATCCACCCAGCCATCCCCCCCACTATTATCCTCGTGTCAGTGGCAGACTGGACAGCTGTAGCCGGTGGTCAAAGTAACGTCCATGTTCTCCCGACCTCACCTAATCACTTGTGTCAGCTGTGGTCAATGGCAATCTCAGATTGTCCCCTCAACAACACTTGACACCTACAATTGCAATTTAACGCAAACCCTACAGTCATAGAAATGGTTTCACTTTCTGCCTTTTAGCCCTAATCCCTTGCTTAAAGTAAACCAAAAGGGATGCTCTATGGATTGTGGAGTTATTTCACTTGTCTGGTGGTCACAATTGTGGCTCTGACGTTGAACACCCATAAATCCCACAACAAACAATGACCACACAGGGTTTTCAGAAAAATGTAATTTTGGTTCTAATATCTCATCTAATTTGGATGTCTTGAGAGTGTTTTACCGGTGTGTCTCCTCGGTGAATAGCATTCCAATACACAATTAACTACGGGCCGACTATCAATTACCATAAATTAGAATAATGAACCCAGTAATAAGTGGCTCCGTACATTATTAAACTTGGCTTACAAGAAAGGGAACTAGGGAAGAAACCTGATGTTATTAGATACCTGCTACTGTAAAGTCAGAAACAAGTTTAATCTTAATTAACAAGAATATCAGTAGCAAGTGTACTTGCACCAGTTCTGGTTATGGAAAAATAGGCCTTGAGTTTCTGTTCTCAATTAGTGATAAGCTAAGAAAGTGGTGACAGTTAAAAGGTAAGTATAGATCCATTCAGCCATCATAATATATATGTTAATATTATTTTTTAAATCTAAATTGTATAAACAGCTTTAAATACGACAACTTGTTTTTATATCATTCTGTTACCATAAAATAGTAATATAATTAAAAAGATTCCAAATTATATTAACTGATTAAAATAGAATTCCTTTTTCCCTATTATTTCTAACAGTTCATATTATCAGTGTCTCCTTTATTCTGTCCTGCATGGCTTCCCGAGTTTAATGAAAGGTTTTATCTATGGCTACATTGTGCTGTGATATTGATTTTCTCTGTCGGGCCAGGTGTTCACCTTAACTGCCATGTGCTTGTTTCCGTGTCAGGCTTTTAAAACTGCCGCCCTTGTCCATGGATAACCAATCTCACATGAGCTGATGCTGCTCAGCTTCCTGGTGGAACATACCACAAACACACAAGTTATTTACAAGTTTTAACCCACTCCGATAGCCAGTAACTGGCCGGTTTGTAACCAGTGTTGTAAATCTGCCTGTACCAATGCTTGTGACACTTCCATGGCAATGATGGCCAATGTTGTCTGTTGTTTATGTTGACAGTAATGGGGGCTGGGTGCTGGCTTTTCAGGGGAGCATGGCCATTACATGGGTCATCCTGCAGCCGATGTGATGAGGACAGATTTCATACCTGATTACAACTGAAACACATTACCTTTGAAATTCACACCTGGCTGTCGACTGCAGGCTTACCGCACATACAATTCAGCATTCAGTTTGTGGGTCAACATCCTAACATAAATCTAGATAAGAGAATGTATGGTATATTCATAGATCCGTGTCAACACAAACATTCGACTGTACTTTTAATGTCACTGACCTAGTCACAGAGGAATTTACCTTTTCTGTTTTAAATTAAAAAAACATTTGCACTACTAAAAATAATGAATATGTCTGTTTATTCAGTCTATAAATGTTTGTTAACTACATAAAAGTATTTTAGAAACAGAAATCTGTTATTTTGTTTATGCGTATTATTATTCATCATGCCCCCAGCTTCATAATTCATAATATATGGCCTCATACAGTATCTGACCTCATTTTTAATACAACCAGCCTGAGGGCTTGTAGGTGGTAGGTTTGAATTCTTGTACCAGCTCCCTGGCTCACTGAGGTGGTTTAAGACCAAAACAATTTTAGCCCTCCCATTAAAGGTTCAAGCATGCCTACCCTGGAATGTTCCTTTTTTTTTGATACTACTAAAAACACCAAAATGAAACATTGGATTTGCCAAACTTGATAATTATATAAAGTTAATATTTGTTTTCTTTAATGACAACATTGAAACTATTTTATAGTAATAGCTAGCTTCAGTGAATTTGCCAGTGAGACTGGTTTCAGGGTAGAGTACCTAGTAGTGTGTGTATATGGTGATTTGCCAGTGATTGGTTTCAGGGTAGAGTACCTAGTAGTGTGTGTGTATATGGTGATTTGCCAGTGACTGGTTTCAGGGTAGAGTACCTAGTAGTGTGTGTATATATGGTGATTTGCCAGTGACTGGTTTCAGGGTAGAGTACCTAGTAATGTGTGTGTATATGGTGGTGGGAGGGGGGGGGGAGGAGGGAGGGAGAAACTAAATTTGTTTCAAGTATTCTCAAGGTTACTGAGTGCCTCCTGCACTATAAATCAAAGTGTATACCTAACTGTGAATGAGAGGGTCTTGTATTACAACCACTGCCACTGCGTGGATCACTGGCAGGACAAGCTCACTGACAGACTGGTGTCCGTGAGGAATCGGACAGGTGCCCTGTCACTCTGAGTGTAGGACTCGCAGATGCTGCATCCACTGGACAGCTCTATGGGCTAGCTATCAGGCCTGATTAGTATACCAAATCACTGCCAAAACAACCATGAAATTATTAGCCTGCTTCCACAGCCAGGCAGATAAGTGACCAAGACATGTCCGGTATGCTGTAACAACCCACAGAGAGGTTATGTAAGCACCCAGGAGAAGTGCTTTGAAGGATGCTTATATATGATTCTACTGATTTGCACTGCTTTTCTAAAAATGAGGCAGCAAATTCACATCAATAATGATGGGGAAATATACAAGAATTAGGCAGGCCTACATGTAATAAGTCTTAAAACAAGAAAACTCTAAGACTGTGTATACTGAATGTTGGGTTTGGGGCAATAACAAAAGAATGCAATGATAAGAAAAAGAAGAAAAGGATAACAAATCAACTCATTTCTAAAAAAAAAAAACAGTTGCTAAAACATAAGGAATGAAACATTTTTACTTGTAAATTGCATGAGATCATACTTCAGACTATCAGTACTTCAGTCATAAAGAAAAAAAAAGTTTTCAGGAAAACAATCCTTCATGTAGCTATAAAATTAGGTTGACCATTTTTATTTTTTTTAATCATTTAAAACATTATTTTTAATAAATATACAGATGAAAAGAGTACACACATAACATCTGATACCACCTGTAGAGGTGAATGTAGTTATTAAAATAGCTGAACTACCATACCTAATTTTCCCCAGCACATTCCTTATAACATGTTTTTTTTTTGTACCCTAATTTAGTGAAACTCATGAAAGTTTACCAATGTTAGTGAGGTGGGTTTTTTGTTGTCAATAAAAACAATAACAAAAACAAACAAGTTAACAGGACTTGGTTAAATACAAAATCTTATTTTCATCCTCAGTGGTAGAAATCTAGTTCTGTGGGACCCTGGTAGCAAACATTATCCAACTTTATATAACTTATTTATCTCTACCATCAATGAGCCTTTCTCCACCCATGCAGATTTTAACAAACATAAAACCCCCATGCCTCAAAACTTCACACCAATTTAGTTAATTGCTACAGAGGGGTGGGTTTGGTGAAAAATAATAATTTGCTGTCTGAAGTCGGAGTTATTGGATTTCTACAATAGATCAAACTAGTACATAGAGAGAAGACCCAGCAAGGCCAGCTTGTTGGCTAACTGGTCAAATTAAAGTGTCTGGACAATGGTCAAGCTTCATTAAATGATCAAGCCAGGCTGCACTTATTGAATGTTTCTCCACAAGCCTAGCATCTCCGGCTTGCAGCATTGAGAATCAATCCTAGGGGTCCTTTATCTGCAGCCACTGGTACAGGCCCCGGTGATCTCTCACAAAAAAGAGGGGATTTGCTGATAAATGATGGATTAACACACCATAAAACATCAAAGAGGACACAATCCAAGCCAGTTATATACAGTTATCATCTCATAGTTTGTTAATTGGCCACTGCTATTCACTGCCACAGTGGTGGGCAATTTCATTAGGTGTAACGATTACACGGAATGGAAGCTGCCCAACTAGTGAACAGTTATGGCAGTACCCAAGCTGTAAGCTGGGCTAGCAGGGTAAACAGAATACCAGAACATGTAAGATATCATCGGCTAACAGACAATTAGGATGGGCAGGAACACCACAGATATTCATATACCTGTTACTGGTGGGTATTTAGTTTTAATTTTTTTTTAAACCCCTAAAAATTAAAATAGGCAAACCAAAACATTTTTCTCTATTGCCCCAAATAAAAACATTTAAAAATCTTATTTATATTATTTGTGATTATTATCAATGACTACAAATATTTTTCAAAAACAAAAACTAAGTGTAATACTGCAGTACTGTGCATTGGTTTCTTTTCTGAAGCTAATTAGAAGTTTACTAGTATTTGTATTTGTATGTATTTTAAATACATTTTAAAAAACCTATTTTAAACCAGGTTACCTTGAAAAAACTAAATTAATTCAGTTATTAATATAAACTATAACATGATAAAACCATTTTTTTTATATTAAGCAAAAATACCAAAAACAAGATAGATATTTGTATATGAATTTTGAAGATGATATTAGCATTCTGTTTGAAGATGATCATTAAAACAGTTACCTCATATAAAATCTTATTTCTGTACAGCTGTTCACTTTGCAAGGTTCACAAACAACAAGTAATTTGTCCATAATGGAGCATCATAAATGTCATGATAGAATCCAAATGATGACCCTATTATTACATTCAATATTATATGACCACAAATCACATAATGACACAGGAAGCCAAGTCCACTTTATGTAGCTTTTACCACCAAACCACTTCAACTATTTTTAAAAGCAAGATCAAACAAATTTTGAAAATAATTAATACAAATCTTTTACAAAATCACAAGTCCAAAATAAGATCAAATTAAGGAAAAGTTACATAAACAGAAAATTACAGAGGATTAGCAAAATGGGTGTAAAAATCTCATTTCTCCACTTTGCCAATTTGTCTCCTCCAAACAAGGAGAGCTGGTAAGGTGTATAATTTGAGTGTGGCTGGTGGCCAGACTGAGCCGCGTCACCTGTGGATGATGTGGGGCCCTGCTGGGATAAACACAGTTTGCATCACTTCTAAATTCACACTTGTGCTCAGACAATGGGCAAAAACAACCTCACACAATCATCATTACGGGCCTGCGCTTTCTACAGCAAGCAAATACTTGTATTCTTCCCAAATTTAACTCTAATTGGTGCAGTCAAAAAGATCTGCAATTATTTCTATTCGACACTGTTAAGAAATAACCTCTTTTTTTGTGTGTGGAAAAAGCAGGTTTTAGGGTTTAAAAACACAAATGTTTACCTGTGTTTACAAAATTATTTAAATTTGTAATTTTTTGGCAATACATGCATTTAGATTATAATGATTATACCAAGAGTTACATTTAAAGAAAAGATTTCATAAAAATAAAAACAGAAGAAACCTAAAGCCAAAAGATGTGTATTGTATTCTAAGAATATTAACAGCAAAACAGTGAAATTGAAATTAGCAACAGAGGAAGAGTAACAATTCTTTAAAGTGTTCCACTTCATAAACACTTGACATTTGTACATAACATTCAGTGTTTAACACCGACCATCAGTTCCACATGTTAAATTCACACTGATCTCATAATTGTGTGAAACTATAATGGCCGCTCTAGCATCAAGTTTTGACAACTTTATGGACTTTCGCATTCCAACATGAAAATTAGCATGGCCCCTGTGACATGACCCCTGGTGCTATAACCCATCATTCAGCCATCTTGCCCAGTGGACACACTTGCTTCACCAAGTCTCCACTTAGCACCAGCAGCCCGAAAGAAGACTGATTCAGACAGTCTGTGGGGAGTGTGACCATCACCCAATGAGATGGGGCAGACCCCCTCCGAGACCCTATCTGCCCTGCATCACATTTCTCATGGTGTGGCTGAACATGGTTAAGATAAGAATATTAGGAATATATCAGACTATCAATTCTAATGCTATTCTCTAATCAGCGAGCTACACAATTAGATAATATTTAATAAAGACATTGTGGCACACTTGGTGAGGGGTTTATCATTATAGAGATGGCTAGACAGAACTGATCATTCCATAGATAACTGCATGTGCAAGCATGACAATTATTGAGAATAAAAAGTGTTCAACAAATGTTTGAGAAAGTCTCTAGTATATTTATTGAACCCTGATAAAAAGAATGTTTGACAATGACATTTCAAAGTATATCTTACAGTTTTACCTTCACAAAGCAAAAAGGCAAGATAAATGTATTACTTTTTCAGTGTGTGATAATGCATCCTCTTTTTTTTTATAGCTCTATTTCTTAATTTGGTTTATAGTTTTACCTATTTATGTATGTTCATCTCAATGCATTATTGATTAAATTATAATTAAAAGATTTATCACACCTTATAATATTTACAAACTAAAATGATTACCGTAGTATTTCTGTTACAAGGTACAGAAATCACATAATCATCATCTGTAGAAGTGCTATATACACTACCCTAAAGAGTTTCTCTAATAAGGGCCATGAACAGTGGTGGTTGTGTCTGGCGTCTGCCAGGGACTAGGACCTGTCAGACAGTGTCTATCACACCAACTCGTTGTCATCAAGACCTCAAAGCCCAATCACCTGTGTGTCATCAGCCTTTCACCAGGATATGAAAAATGATCAGCCTCCTTCATTAGGCAGGGCTTACTGAATGTTGTGATAAGACGTCGGCCATGATCACTTGGCAAAAGATAATCACACTGTGCAACACGGTGAACACTAGAACACTGTAGACGGGGAAGAGTTAATGATGCTTTTCAAAATGACATATACACACGTGTGTTTAATTAAATATACTAACATTATAGAGTACATGTTTCAAATATTTACCAAGGTATCAATTCTAAACAGAATTACAAAAATCATTAAATTTTAGTATGAACTGAAGCACATAATTATACTAACATACCGTACAGTACATACTGTATTTAAGTAAAAGGATTAAGATTGTAAATAAACTGTATTGTTTCAGATATTTAACAATTTTATTTGAAGCAAAACATATTAGTTTTAATATAAACCTGAATGCACATTTGGACTACAGATGGAAAAACTCATATCATTCTATATTTTAGTATGAAGTAATTAGTGGTATAAAAGTTGGTTTGTTTTGCAAATTTTATTAATACTGGTCTATTAATAATAATCTTAATTGTTAGTCTTAAATCTAGTTCCTACTAAATTGTAGAAAGCAGACAATATAGGAAAACACTTAGTGTCGGTACGGCTATGATTAAGGCTTTGATGTTTTTAAAATCAAACCAGACACAGACCCAGAAAGGCACACTCTTCATCAATTCATGACTCCACTTGGCAACTGTGACATCTCCCATACCACCACCACCTTTGTTCCTGCACATTGTGACACACTTGGTCCATAATGACATCATTTATTTTACTTAAACTTTGTCAAATGGCTCCAAATGACCACATGGGACTGACTGGACACGACCCAGACTGTGCAGTGTCCAGCCCGGACAGTAACTGACCACCAGGCGAGATCCCGCACCTCTCTGTGTGTATGTCTGGCACCCCGGGGACCTATAAGTCACAGGGACGTATCTTGATAACAGGGAGTTGGAAACAAGACAGACACCATTCTCTGACACTGCTATCTCCACCTGCTGGAAAACTAAGTGTGAATTATCTCCCCTTTTGATCCCACAACAAAGTCTGCTACTGATAAGCTAAATTTAAAGTGGTTTTTTTTAGTGACATCATTAGCATGAATGAATGAATGGTAATTTTTTTAAACAAAGTCTTGCAACTTTATTCCATTAGCAACAAAGGATCTTTTATATGCACTTTCCCACAGATAGGATGGCATATATACCACAGCCTTCAGTATGGCATATATACCACAGCCTTCAGGATGGCATATATACCACATATAAATATATTTATTGCTTATTATCTCTAATATACTTTAGAAATACTCAATTATTCTTGAGCATATTTATATTTTATATATAAAAAAGGTTATTCACATTTGACAACAATGTTTTATAAACACTGCTTACCATCTTCAAGAAGCAACATAAATTTGAAAAGGAAGCTTACAGGCTGTAATACCAGATTTGCTAGCTAAGTGCTGTCAGTTTAGTTTGGCTTCTGAAAGCTAAACCGGGTATAGTTAATCCGGAAAAAGGTAAAATATTTCTCACGTCAACTTCAATCTTAGCTCTACAATCGGAACACGAAAAGATAACGGTCAAAAACTAGCGGACCAAAATCATCTGACATTCTTGTATAATGACAGCATGCTTGATTTGCTCTGAAGTAAATATTTTTGACTTGAGTTCATATTACTCTAAGAATACACAAAAGGTCAAGACTGCAGACAGAATGAACAAAAAGCAAGGTGGAAAAAGCACTCATTTGGTTGGCCTAATGACAAGCCTAGAGCCGTATTCGGTGGGAACATCTAATGTGTGGAGTCAAAGAAAGTAACCCCCAGATTGCTTCACTGTGTAGCTTCACTGAGGCATGATGCAAATCCCACCCCATAAATCCTCCCTTCAATCTGCATTCACTCAAGTGAACAAGTACATTAGACGGGTCAGCCTCTTGGAATTATTAAGAAAGTCCCTGTCCATATAGGAACAAATTCTAAATGTTTCTCTCTAACCTTGAATATTCAGCCTCTCTGTGTTAATGTTCTCCATCTTCTATTTTCCTACTTATTTATATAGATAGAATGAAATGTTTTATAGATAGTATGAAATGTTTTAGTTGCCAAATGAACAAAACGGTTGCAATGTTTTAGTTGCCAAATGAACAAAATGATTGCATACTGGTCGCAATATTAAAAATTCAATTGAAATGCATGGTCAGCACAAAGATTTACAAGAATTAAATGTTGAAATTATTTCAAAATCTGAAACCAAAATTTGCTATTTATAATATTACATCATACTGTGCAATAATGATGAGGCGGTCACTGGGTACAACGTCGGCTAGTGCAGAATACAATCTGCTCAACAGAAGCTTCATAAAGCACTTCGTGGTACAGCTGGTGACACAGATTTACAAGCTGGGCTAGACGATGGCACTAAAATGTGAGTTACATCCTGACATCCTCTTTAAACTACATTTCCTATCCATTACTGGGCTCATTTACAGCAATGGGCAATTGAACATTTATTTACAATGTTTCCACTCAAAACATGTGGTGAGTTGCTAACAGCCTCTACAGAAAACAGATGTTTTCAAAGGAAATCATCTAGCATACAACACCAAAGGAACATAAGCATGGCGCCCAACCATTCCCATTGCCACAAACCAATAGTGAGAATAGAATTGTGCTAAGATGGGCTGTGCATCTAGGGGTGAGGCATTTCACTTTTTTTTATCTGATTTCTTAGTAGCCTAATATTGATCTTAAATGCTGAAATATTACAGAGTATTCAACTGTCCAGCTTTTTTCAACTGCAGCTTTTTAAAAATGATGATGCCCCTATATCCATGTATTATTGCTGTAAAGAACTGGTATTATAAAAAATCTAAATATTATTAATAAAGACCTTAGAAGCAAATTTAAAAGATGTATTACAAAAAAACAATCCACAACATAATTATTAGATTAATTGTTTTAGTGCAGGGAATGTTTTGTTCAATATCGCAATGGAATTTGCTATCCAAGTTTCAGAGATCACTACCCAATTTTAAAACATTAAACAGTAATAGCTAATCAATTCTGAATTGACTTTAAATATTGCTAATCAAGATTTTGAAAACAAAAATGTGCCAAGTATGGATGTACCACATGTTCAGACAGAACAATCCTATGACCAACTACTACCACTGGATCGTCATGTCTGTGAGATAACTTTGTACCAAGTGAAGCCTGACGGAGGAGACACTTCTCTGTGACACAGTGTTAAACGTGTGGCTGTCTGCCATTAAACCAGAAAACACCTGTTTGTGTCGTGCGGTCAGACTAGCTCCATTCTTACCGGCCACGGTCTTCCTTTATTCACTATTTAATGGAGACTTCAACAGGAGCTTTAACAAAACCGACTATTTCCGATAATTAGCAGGAACACAACAGTCTGTTCTAGTAAAATAGAAACCCCGACCTGAGACTACGTTTTGAGTGATTGTTCACGACAGACAGCACACTAAATGTTTTTATTTCTTCTTGTAGTGAAGCAATAAAGCCATATGGCAACTAACTGATGAGTGTTACTTTTATAATAAATTACACTGCCATACCAGTACCTGTAAAAACATCCCTCAACAGCTGTTAGCACTGATCAAACACCTGTTTTTCCTTTTAAAGCATTTTAACATTGTACTTCTAGTATGTAATGGCTAAATACTAATATTACTTTCTATGTTTATTTTTCATAAAAATAATAATAAGTGTGTCACATTGTAGCTAGGTTAGGTATTTATACAAGCCTACAACCTGTTTGTTAATTCATTTTATTTATATTGTGTTTTTAAACCCACCAACCCTACAGTGTAATGCAGTTTAGTTACCCAATATTGTATGTAATTGTCCAAACAAATATTGGTAGATGTTAATAGTATACAGGTAATGCAAAATTAAATATCTCCCTGTCACAGACAGAACTCTCTGAGACTGGTGAAGTCAAGAGGTTGTGCCCATGACAGGCATGCTCTGATGGAAGCATGCCACAAATTAACCCACCCCAAATGAAATAAAAAGATGACACAAGTAACTAACCATAACTAATTAGTGGTGGAAACTATTGGCACAGTATTGGCTCCAAATTGAATTAGTTAGTGTTAATTAGGCAGCCCAGTGAGATGAAGCTGTGGCCACATGCCATCAAACTCAAACCACATGGTCATGGGCTCACACTCACAAAGCTGTATGGTTAAACATAGACTCTCAAAGCTGTATGGGTTAAACATAGACTCACAAAGCTGTATGGGTTAAACATTACATCTCCAACACATTATGCACACGTCATGCCATATTTGTCTTTATTATACATGGATGGAGGTTTCTTTCTTCCAGTAATACTTACAATATTAAAAACAAAGCAATTGATTTAAATAAAATTTATTTCATAAATAAAGCTGACTGGCAAATGGCCCATATAGCCCAAGAGAAATATATTTACAGTTTCTTGTTGTGTGTGAAATATGTCATTGCTATATGTGGGGAGATGCTCTACTACGGGCTTAAGCATGTCTACAAATCCAACTACCAGATGTGGAATAAATAGTTTAAAATATATTTTCACTTTGCTATAAATTCACAGATATTCAGCAAACCGTTTGTGTATATTTAACTTAATTGCAGTAAATGAAAGTACAGATTACACATCAGTACCTGAAACCATTGTGGTATATGGGCAAGTACTAAGTTCCAGCTTAGGTAAAAAAACCTTTAACAAAATCTATAACCAACAAGAAAGTGCAACCATCAATATAAAGAGTGAAAAAGACCGTTGAATGTAAGTGTTAATCTTTTTAACAGCCGATGCCCACTGATCCACTCAGTCTGTTATTGGTGGTTTATTACAGCGCTCAACACTTATTGTTCCCCTTACAATCAGCTTTTAATTGGAGTATTTACCTGATAGACAGCGGAACACAAATATTTGCCAATCAGCACGCGTGTAACTGCACAGTTAATACACCTGTGTGGGAACCCGTAGACTAATATACCTACTATATAAGTCACATCAAAGACCAGGCATGTGTTACATGTCGCGCCCACAACCCTTTAATTATATGCTTCAATGTCTATATCCAAGTTTATGGGATCATAAAAGATAGACTACTTGTTATACAATGTACCACATAATAAAAATAATTGGAAATTCCTTTTGAACTTAACTGAGTGATAATCTCCTCTTAACCATCATTTTTACATGGTTTTGTCCTGGGCCAATATCACTTTTTAAATAGCTCTGTGATGGGCCAATATCCACTATTTACATACACTTCTATTATCTGTGGCAATTAGTGATGGGAATGGGATAGAATTGAGTCATCCATCAATGGGTTATAATCAGTTTGCAAGAAGTGATGAACTTTAGATTATAAAGTTAGAATATATATCAACTTAAAAAGAATTTGAATTCTTTGTTTATGAATTTGAAAATCGATTATTATCATATTTCAAGAATTCAACTAATACATTTTTCATTACATGAATGATCAGAACGTCGCTAATAGCAAGAGATAGAAAACTACAACCAATAATGAATGACATCTCTAATGAACTGGTATATGACATTTCTGACATTATTTCTTATTACTCTCAGTATAAAACAAAATATAATAGTACAATTTCAACTTTATAAAAGCTATAAGTAACAGTAAGATTACAGGCAAATGTTGAAGGTTTAGTATTATTATTATTTTAATCGACATATAGTAACTATATTATAATTTAAAAAAACAAACAAAACAAATCAAACAATTTTATTTTTTTACTAACTAATGTGTACCATTTAACACATTTGAGATGCATCATGCAAATGATAATAAATAAAATTCTCCACCAGTACAAAAGTATGTTATGGACTAACAAAGTTCTTCTGGGTTTTTTAAATTGTCTTTTTCCAAAGTACCGATAAAACTCTACAAAGTCTACCATCAGACTGTTTGATGTGCTGTATTCTCCTTTGATTCACCTTGTTATCTGATATTCACTCTTTCATGTGCAGAGGTCTGTCTTTGAAAAACAGAACCTTTTGTTACCTGTCTGCCGGTTCCTTTAGAACTCAATACACAATCTCCAACACAGGTGCGCTGCAGGTAGACCGGCAGACGAGACCTCTTAGGCATACACCTACATAAAACTTGATTGGTTTACAGTAATACACTTACTGTGGGTGTAAAAACAAGCAGCCAATCATACAAAGGGTGTAAGGTTTTTGAAAAACTGGATTGGACGTTGTTGGTTTTGTGTAATGTGTGACCAAAGAGTATAAGGAATCCATACCGATTCTGTAGAACCATTTTCTGATTGAAATCATGTTAGGTGATAATATGATCCAGTGGAGTCGCTGGCTAGAAGGTAAGCATGAAGGTAATTTTAGTTTTTAAACTTTAAATAAATTTTTTGAGTGTCTAAATTGTTATTTCCAATGTCAGATATTTGATTTGACTTTGATATTAGAGATCTATAGATAGGTTAATGTAGGGTTGTGTTTTGAGACGTTTCACGGTATAACTTAATACCTTTTGGGCTATTTCTCACTCCAGCCAGTGCACCACAACTGGCATATCAAAGGCTGTGGTATGTGTTGTATAACTTAATACCTACTGGACAATTTCTCGCTC